>VNJU01009636.1:0-29255 GCA_008042675.1 Drosophila seguyi | reverse complement strand
TTAAAACAACAAAAAAAAAATTAAATATATTATTTTAACGGTCAAATTTAAATTCAAATTTAAATAAACGACAAGTTTCCGTTAAATAAGTCAACCGTCAAATTAAATTCAAATTTAAATAAACGACAAGTTTCCGCCAAATAAGTTAACCGTCAAAATAAATTCGCATTTAGAATGATGTCAAGTTTCCGTTAAATAAGTTAACCAACCGTCATATTTAAATTTGAATTCAAAATGACGATAAGTGCCCGCCACATGTAGTAAATAAGGCGCCCGTCGCTCTTTTTTGCTTTCTGTTCGCCTGGTACAAGAAATCCAGAAATGGACGAATTTGTACTGAAAATGGGAGGATTGAAGCCTTGTTTTTGCCTACAACAACAACTCCAACTCTTGTACAACAACAACAACAACTTTGATACAACAATAATATTTAAAACAACAAAAAAAAAATTAAATATATTATTTTAACGGTCAAATTTAAATTCAAATTTAAATAAACGACAAGTTTCCGCCAAATAAGTTAACCGTCAAAATAAATTCGAATTTCAAATGAATACAAGTTTCCGTTAAATATGTTAACCGTCAAAATAAATTCGCATTTAGAATGATGTCAAGTTTCCGTTAAATAAGTTAACCGTCATATTTAAATTTGAATTCAAAATGACGATAAGTGCCCGCCACATGTAGTAAATAAGGCGCCCGTCGCTCTTTTTTGCTTTCTGTTCGCCTGGTACAAGAAATCCAGAAATGGACGAATTTGTACTGAAAATGGGAGGATTGAAGCCTTGTTTTTGCCTACAACAACAACTCCAACTCTTGTACAACAACAACAACAACTTTGATACAACAACAACATTTAAAACAACAACAAAAAAATTAAATATATTATTTAACGGTCAAATTTAAATTCAAATTTAAATAAACGACAAGTTTCCGCCAAATAAGTTTACCCAGCTGCACTGGAACAAAGCGGACTGCCACTGTGGTACTGGGCATCATGGGTTCCTTACACAATTTCAGCTGATGCTCAGTGCCAAAGAGAGCTTAGATATACGGGTCTAGAGTCCCATTTTGGCGTAATGTCTAGGAGAATGCAGTTGCAGAAAGGGGAGGAGAAGGACTAGGAGGGGGAGACGACGGAGGCGACGGAGAAGAGAGCACCCTGTGTGCTGTGCGACCACAACAACTTGTTGGCCTGGCCCCCACGTCACGCCTCTGCGTCTTCCGTCTGTCAGCGAGTCTCCGCGGTTCAGACAGCAGCGGCAGCCGCAGCAGCCGCCCCGCATGACCACCCCGAAGTCTTGCCCCACCCGGTCTTCCTCCTCTACAGGTTCCTGGGTCTTCGGGAAAAAAAAAGAGACGCCCCCGCATAACTACGAAAATAGCAAATTGTTAATTTCGCTTCGGAAACTCTTTTCCAATGCACACACACAGGCGCAGCTCACAGATCGCGAAGATAGCAGATCTCACAGATCTCGCAGATCCCAAGAGCAAATCACCAAAGTCTCGACTCGGTGTTCGTTCAACACATGATTTTATTGGCATGCTTTCATGATTTTTCCGTGCGAAACATTTCATTTTTCATTTCACATTTTTCAACACGCCGCCACATAGTTTTTCTTTTTTTTTTTTTTGTTTTCAGTTTGCTTGTGTGCGTCTATATGTTTATGATATTTATGAAATTTATTAAATATGCTCGCCGAGCAGAGCAAGGGAAAGGCATCTTAAAATCAAGGATAGCGATTAGCTAGACCCATAAAAGCCACCCGCAAGAAGTGTGGACAATGTGCCATCTCTTTCTTTGCCATGGCCCTATCTCTTTCTATTTCTGGAAGCTTTTCATTATGTTTTTCGAAAAAATAAAAGATTTGATTTGGAATTTTTCCTTTGGCAAAAAGGAATTTAAAAAAAGGATCTGGATTGAAAAGATTATCACAAGATCACGAAGATTATTTGTTCCCATTTCCAAAGCTTTCGCGCGAAAGAGATGGCTGTACTGTGTCAGAGAGAGACAGGGCTAAATGTGAGTATTTTTAGATCATAATGTGCGTCGTCAGCGGTGATTTTTGTTCTTTTTTCGAAAACAATATCTATTCTTAGTCGCTGCTTGTGCGTTAATACCATATTTTTGTAAATACATACTAACATACATTCCCCCGCTGATGTCGAAAAGTGGCAGACATAAATTTTATAAAAATTAACAAAATGCCATCGAAAACAGAGCAAAAAAAAAAAAAAAACCGACCCAGGCCTCAAGGTGAGGCGTGGAGTCGGGGCACAGGAGGCGGCGGTGGCCCACAAACCAAAAATTATTGGGTAAGTGCGTCCGCTCCTCAATACACATGTAACAGGTACAGTGCGGTTCGAAAATAAAGGGTCTTTCCTGCTCGCCAAGGATCTGTCCGGGGGAAATATGTGTTTTTTTTTATATAGATGAGTGTAATAGAATATTAAATTCCAACATCAAAATGATTAATTTTTGGAAATTAAATATTCCTTTTAAAACTAAAAATCAAATAAGGATTATATCCTGTTAATTATTTATCATCAATTAAGTATGTCTTATTACTTAAAAAATATTACGAAAACTTGTTGATAAAAACCTAGATAGCCCAGATAACCCCTTTTTCCCTGACTAACTCCTTAAAAAATTAAAAAAACTGGTGGATAGATTTACCTTTTTAAAATTAAATATAAACAAATATTGTTTATAACTTTAGGGAAACTTGAACAACTTGTTAATGTAAACTTAAGCGAAAAATAATAATGATAATAATAAAAATATCCGTTACAAGTTAAAAATATAATTAAGTTCACCTTGCTTTCAATTATTAAATTATAAAAAATGAAATCTCTCTGTCGCAAGTTCAATTTCAAGAAACAGTCGTTTAAAATAGAGCATTGCGTCTATTTTTGAACCGCTTTCACTGTGGAACTTATTTATTACCTCCACCTAATTATATCACAAATATATTTGGAAGCTAGCCAATAATTGCAAGGCCTCTAGTATAAATCAATTAACTAATTTAACGGAACGCACGCACACAATCCAGGACATCTCCTGGCCAGAGAGAGAGAGAGATATTTCCTAATATTTTTTCCACTCACTCTAGTCACCTTACAGTGCCGAAACGCAGCGTTCAAATAAAACGTTAAGATCGCTTCGTTATGCTGTTTATATTTTATACATAGATATATATTTTTTGTTGGTTTCTCGTCTCACATGTAACTGATAACGCCGGGGTACAATTATGTTAAAAAGTAATTACAATTGATTTAGAGCGGGCTCTGCCGAAATATATATATATTTATATGCTGAACACGCATGTATACATGCGTCTGTACATCGTAACTATGCTTTAATGTTTAACCTTTATATATATTTTATATATTACGTTTATTTAGCTTTAGTTTAACTTTTACTTTATTGTGTTTTTTGTTTAGTTTTCTTCTTCTTTTTTTTTCTCTTTCGATTTGTGTTCTTTTCAAGTTTTGGATTTTGTGTGTTCTGGTTTTTCGTTTACTGGGACATAAACGTCTCGAGGAGGCATCAATCTTCATCTTAAGGAAAACATTTTCTATATCAATAATAATAATATTAGGTAATAAAAAAAAAAATAAACAATTACATACACATGTAGAGTAATATTAGGGGCCTTTGAGGTTCAAGGGTTCGAGGGTTCGAGGGATTCGCGGGATTCGGGACGCGGACCTTAGGGAGATAGAGTTTAGGTAGAAATGCAAAGAAACGCAATCACAATGAAACATTCGACGGGCGACGGTCGACGGTCGACGACGCCTGGTTTACTCCAGTTTCATCGCCAGGCCCGGCGGCGGCGATGCCTCCAGCTGTTCGAGGAAGAGCTCCTCCAGCGGCCGATCGCTGATGATGCGGAAAAAGAACAGGTTGTCCAGACACTTTAAGCTGATCGATCGCAGCGCCGGCAGGCGCAACAGCAGCTGGGCGAAGCGTCCATCGTCGCCGGGATGCTCCAGTCGGCAGTGCTCGTCGAGGCAGGCGTACACCTTCTCCCGGCACATCTCGATCTCCGCCCGGTTCTTGATGCCGCGTATATCCGGATTGTACAGTATGATCGCCTTCAGGCAGGCCAGCTCGCGTCTGTCCAGATTCAGGCGCTTCATCTTTACGCTCAGCTCGGACAGGATGCGATCGAAGATGGCCGATACGCCGGCCTTGATCGCGCTGTTGCGATGGTACGAGAAGCTCTGGTTGAGGAACAGCTGCTGCGGCTGCTGCACCGGCGATCTTCGTTCGAACGAGCCGTCGTGTCCCAGGCCGCCGCCTCCTCCACCGCCACCGCTGCCCATTGTGTCATCCAGCGACACGATGCTGCACCAGGCGACGTTCGCGATCAGCAGCTCATTCCAGGCGGCCTTCAGCAGTATGACCTGGTCGTCCAGCGGCACCTGGGCAAAGTGCGGCATCATGCGCGCATACTCGACCATCTGGTAGAGCTGCTTGTTAACCACCTGGCACAGGGCGGACACGGCGCCCTTGTAGTCCGGCTGCACGGTGGAATTGGGTCCGACGCGCAGAAAGGACAGGGCCCGGTCGCCGCTCATCGCCTCCGCCCGCTGTTCGGCGTCCAGCAGACGTTCGATGGAGAAGTCACGGGACACATTGTTGGTCATAAAGTCATCGGAGCCATTGCCGCTGCCCAGGCCGCCGGATCCACCGCCTCCCAGGCCACTGGCGCCGCCACCGCCGGTGCTTGAGCCACCAACGGAGCCGGGACCACTGCTGCCACCACTGCCGCCGCCTCCCCCGCCGCTGGCACTAAGACGGCCCGCCGAGTTCCGGGCACCGCGCTGACGCTCCTCCTGCACCGCCTCACGCTTCATGCCGCAGGTGAGGCACTTCTGATAGCGACAATACTGGCAGCGGTTCCTTTGCCGCTTGTCGATGATGCAGTTGCGATTCTCGCGGCACGCATATGTGAGATCCTTGCGCACCGTACGCTTGAAGAAGCCCTTGCAGCCCTCGCAGCTATAGACGCCATAGTGCTTGCCACTCGCCCGATCGCCGCAGATGGAGCACAAGTGTTTGGAGCCGCTCAGCGGATGATTCGGGGGATATTGCTGCTGGACGGCGGCAGCGGCTGCGGCAGCTGCAGCGGCGGCGGCAGCCACAGCCGAATTGGGGGCCTGCGACATCTGGGCATCCGTGGCGCCGGTACTATTGCCCGCGGGCAAAACATGCACCATGGACATGGCCTGCATGAAGGGAACGGGGCTCTCGGCCTTTGGCGAAAAGCTGCTGTTGTTGCTGTCGTTCAGCTGCGATATGTCCGGCTTGACCTCCTCCTTGATGTGGCCCAGCCGGAAGCTGGCGTCCTGGTCGCAGTTGTCCATCCTGCCGGGAGCAGCGTCGTCTCTACCCTCTCGTCGTTCCTGGTTTCTCTTTTCGCACGCCTCGCTCTGCTCAGCTCTCTCCTTGTCGCGCGTTCGCTTGCTTTCGCCGCCGCTCTCTCGGTTTCACTTTGCCAATTGCCAACGCCAACGCCAACGCCACCGTGTCCGTCCGTCCGCCCGCTTATCCGCTCTTGCGCCCCCGCTGCGTCCAAGTGAATGGAGCTGCTGCTGCTGCTGCTGCCGTCCGTCGCTTCGGTTGCAGTTTTGCCTTATTTTCCCTTCGCCGTGCAGCCCTTGCCGCATTTATATAATCCCCCGCTGCAGTTGTGGGGCGCACTTCGCTGCACGCTGGCAAACAATTGCGCCTTTTTAGCAACAAACAAAGAAACAAAGAATGCCAGACTTTTCTGACTAATTTCGGATTGATTAAACCTTTTTTCGCGTCGACATTTTTTCTCAACAAAGGCGAACTCACCACGGCGGCGCAACTCACCATGCTGGTGATGAGCGTGGCGGCGGCTGGCGCAAGTGCGTGACACAGGTAGCTTTCGCGAGTCACGAGGCGCCCACAGGTAGTTTTCTTAAAATTAATTTATAGGTTTTAGGCATTTGTAATACCTTTCACTTACTAGATATATTTGCTACACGTTCATACAAATGTAGCCCTTAAAAAAACAATTGTAATATACATATCATTGAAAACAGCAGTCTAATTTAATTCTTAATTCATATTTAGTCATTGTTGTTGTGTTACATTGTGAGTCAGAGTTCAAACTCAATATAAAACCATTTAAAGGCGGTCTCTCAACTTTCTTCCAATAAGTAAACACCGCCATTCGTCGGTTCGTGACTCACGCATATGGCGCATCTCTAATTGACCAGAGTTGCCATCTGCCCGCCCACACAAGCTCAAGGCAGCGTCTGTGGCCTATTAACCAGTAATGAATACAATAACAACCAAAATAATCATTGCGTGATCTTCAATCAATTACATATGGGAATTAATCAATCAATCGAGGCGAAAGCCTGGTGGGTGACAGCCCTGGCAGCCCGGTATCGCCATTGCACTCTCACCTCATTCGCACAACACAAATGCAGCCCTGCGTCTGTCTGGCCCCCATTGCCACAGTGCAAAATAATTTTGCGCCGCCGCTGCAATTATATGGAAATGGGGAAATGCGAAAGGGAAAGGGGGGTGGGGGCGAGTGCGAATGTGCAACCTCGACCCCAATGCAGCAGCGGCAGCAAGAAGACCCGGCTGAACCGAGCCTACCGAGAACAGAGCTAGGGCTACACGTATCTAAAGACTGCAAAGGGAACCGAATTAAGCGAAATGCAACTGCAAATGCAACACTAACACTTACTTGCAGCCAGTGGCGTTCGATGGGCGCCGGTGGCTTTGTTTACTTCGCTTATCACTGCCGGCCACACACTCATACACTGTCATAGACACATAGGCACACACGGGCGGGTTTAAATTGTTGCAATCTTTTGTGTTGTTTCAAAGACCACACGAATCTGTAAGTGTGACCAACGCTCGGCATTCGCATGTCAAAAAAGTTCTACACGCTTACAACAACATATTCCAGTCGAATTATTAATCGGTAAATGTAAAATGGAATTATCAATCGGGTAAACGGGCGATGAGCTTGACGATAGTTGTAGATCAAATATAAAAATATCGATATTTTTCCTTAAGATGATATATCAGTGTGGCCGCCGCATTTTACGCCGATAATGTTGAAAATCACAGCGCTGCCAGACTTTGGCTTTATTTAAAAGTGCCGCCAAAAGCGCTGTGAATGGCAAAAATTCAAATATTTGATGGAAAATTACAAAAGCAAAGAAAACTGTCTTTAAATGCTCTTTCACTCGGTTACTGTGTATTCCTACATTATATATATTATGTGCTTATTTATATTTTTATTTTGCTATCGCTCGTTCGCCTCTGATGTTTGCCTTTTCAGCCTTCTTTGTTTTCCCTATCGCTAGTTTTAGTTTATTATTGTCTTGGGATTCAGTTTCAGTTTTCAGTTTGCAGCCCTTTCTCTCTAAGTAAATTGAGCCCGGTCTTCGTCTTATTTGTATAGTTTTCAGTCGGAATCGGTATCGGACTCCGACTCCGCCAGCCTACAGTTTAGGTTCGAATTGCGCAGGGTTAACTGCCCTATGCGATGGTTTAGATACTCGATCTCCTGCTGGTAAAGATCCTTTTCGTATAGCAGGATCTCGTATTCCCGCATAAAACCCGTGCTCAGGTCTCTGATACTTCCACGGCTATTGTTGGTAGTGCTGCGGCTACTGGTGCTACTGTTGCTGTTGCTGTTGCTTGCGCTGTTGCTTGAGCTGTTGCTGTGGCTGTTGCTGTGGCTGGTGCTGTTGCTGTTGCTGGTGCTGCTGCTGTGGCTGTTGCTGCTGCTGCTGGCACTGTTGCTGGGACTGCTGGCACTGTAACTGGGACTGCTGCTGCTGCGGCTCGTGTTATCTTGGCTCTGATTCCGCCCACTGCCGCCCTCGCCGCCCTCGCTGCCGCCCGCTGCATCGTTCTCAAAGCTCAGATAAAGCTGGAAGTAGGCGGCATCCTCAGAGCGGCAAATGGGACATGTCCTTGATCTGGAAAGCGAGAGCACAGGGGGGCTTAATCTCGGCGGAACTTCTGGGAATTATAAACGATCTTGTGTTTTTTTTTGTTTCGCTCTTGTAACTGAAACTAATGATTAATAAAATTGAAAGGGATTCAAAATTAAGCTTAATTTTTATGCCCTTGGAGAGGGTTTTTTCATTTTAATCAGCGAAGGAGTCATTTCCGACCCTATAAAGCATATATATTCTTGATCAGCATTAACAGGCGAATCAATCTAGCCATGTCCGAAGGAAAACTATTTTTTTTTAATTTTTCGAAAAAAATGTAAGGGGTTACATCGTCAAAATTGTCAAAAATTTACAAAATTTTTGATTTTAAATGAAGTATGCAGATTTATTATGCTAAAAAAAACTGGCACAGGAAAGCTTTCCGAATTGAAATTAAGGGATTTTTGACTGAGTTATGGCATTTTTGAGCTTTGATTTACCAAAAAAAATTCTCATATAAAAATAAAAATAAATATAACAAAAAATGTAGAGAATGAAACTATTTCCATTTGCCATTTGTGTCCTATTAATTAATAATAAAATATAAGGAAAATATTTATTATGATTAGTTAAGCTATTAAAAATTAATACAGAAAAGTTTTCTAGACTGACAATACTGCTTCTCTGATTTAGTTATAGTTTTATTTAAATTGAATTTTGTTATATATTTAAAGGAATAAATTCATACATAGAGTTACTTTATAGTCATGAGTCTTTCTATAGGCCTTCAACTACAGATAACTTGAAGTGATAGTAAGTTTGCCCCTTTTTTAAGGGGAATCCCACACAAAGAATAGCGTACACTGGCAAATTGAATGTTATTTTTCATTCTTAAAACACTTTAAGCTTTAAACTTTAAAATAATGTAACACTCTAAGATATTTGCTTGTCTTGAATTAACTTTCTTTTTAATTTCAAACTTCTTTTCAATCTTTTTTTTCTATATATATTTATTTTTAAGCTTCTTTTGAAATCTGAAGAGTTCTTAATTCTTAATTTTGGTTTTTTAAAACACTCACTGCTCCCACCAGCGGAAGAGGCACTCCTCGTGGAACGCATGCCCGCAGCTGCCGGCGTGTATGTTGTCCGAGTTGCGATACCGTTCCGCGCAGATCGTGCAGATGACATTATTGTTGCTCATTTCGCTTAGTTCCACTTAGATTTACGCTATAATTCGATTCGATTTGATTTGATTTCTATTTGATTCGATCTGCCGGCGCCGTGTTACTGCTCGACCGGTGGCGTTGCACTGACTGCAGCAAGCTGGCGAGGCGATAAGCTGCCAGGCGATAAGTCCCACCCACCTACCTTCGTGCTCTGCCGCCGCCGCCCCCCGCGAGGGGATAGGGACGACCATGAGCCGGGCAATTGGGTCAGCGATGGACTACGCCCAGCTGAGTATCGCCAGTTTCCCGATATATATATTCTGCATAATTCCATTGAAATGCAATTAGATAAAGGTTTTCGTTTTTCGAAAATATTTACTTGGGCTCGGCTCAAAAACAAAGACCATATACTATATTTGTTTATATATAAATAAAATAAGGAAAGGAGAAAGATAAATGTTAATATTTTTATAGTTAAAAAACAAATAGCTTAAAGAAAACTAAATCAGAAAAGTTTTTAAAATAAAAAAAATGCTAACTGAGTTGTGATATTTATAGGCTTTGATTTGATCTATAAATTGATATATAAATTGTCCTATTAAAATGTCGATAAGTATCAATTTAAGGAATGCAAATTGAGCAGCTTTAGAAGGCATTTTTTAAATCAAAATAATATTTTATTTGTATTTAAACCAAACCTTATTCTTTTCAAAAATATAATATATATAAAATAGTAATTTTTGTTAAGAAACAATTTGCTTAATCGATTTTCTTTTTCAATTTAAATCCAAATTTAAAGCTTTAAATTCTGCGAAAAATGTTTCAAGGCAAATGTTGCTTGGCTCATGTAGCTAGGAAAATACTTCCAAGAAAATGTTGCTAGACTTGTGTTGCTAGGTAAATGTTTCTAGGGCAATGCTGCTAGACAAATGTTTCTAGACAAATGTTTCCAGGTAAATGTTACTGGGCGAATGTAGCTAGGCAAATGTTGCTGGGTATATGTTGCTAGTCAAATGTTGCTAAGTAAATGTTTCCAGGCAAATGTAGCTAGGCAAATGTAGCCAGGCAAATGTTGCTCTGCAAATTTTGAAGTTTCAACAAAAACTTCAACTTTATTGTTTTATGGCTTCTATATTTATCATGAGAATATACTTTAATTTGGCATACACATTTGCGTAAGCCTTTTTAATTTATATCTATGCAATTTATATCAGAATTCGGATTTAAAGCTTAATAAAATGGGGTTTTTCTCAACCAAAGTTTTAAAACGGTTGCAGATCTTTCACTCTATTATCTTTAACTTTAACTCCCAAGCTTCTATATATATATATATAGGTATAATAGATGGACTTCCACTCGTCTGATGATGCTGATTGAGAGTATATATAGATTTTATGGTGTGAAAGACCCTTTTTCTGCCTGTTTCATGTTTTTTTGGGTTCAAAATAAGCTATAGTTTTATAGATTTTGATCTAAAATTATAAAAACTAATTGCCTCAGCCAGATCCAGATGGTATTTAGTCGCATTTATAATGTACCTTTATTTATATATAAAAATGTAATCAAAATTTCTTATTTATACAAAGTAAGGCCCGATTTAATGCCTCAAAGAGTATTGAAGGTCAAGCTCAGCATAAGCCTTAGCGCCTTATCCGACTTTTCATGAATATATATATAAACAAAAACTTATCGCACATCAAGTGTAAATTCGCAAGATAGCAACCGGAATCCAACCCCATGTTGTTCCCCGAAATTCGCCGACTTTTCGAGAACAAATACTGAGCGAACGTTGGTTGGTAATAAATTACAGTGTGTTTATTTTTATATATATATATATGTAAACATTGATGTTTATATTCATATTCGATTGCGTCTGTCGCCTGGTGTCGAATGGAGTGCTCTTGGTGTACTAGCAATAGGTTCATTTACAGAGGCCTACGTTTTGGAATGGAATGTTTATGTTTGTGTGCTGGAAGAACTCCAGACAACCGTCTCCGACTTGGACTCTAACTCCGGTTTCAAATTTTGAGTGTTTGGGTTAATACTAAGCGTGGGCGATCATAAATATCTACAAAATAAAATAGGTTCTAAAAAGAAAGTGATTTAAGGAGAAGAACGAAACAAAAGTCAAAGAATATTTCAAACAAAAAATCTAAAATAAAATTAAGTTAAAAAGATAACAAAAGTCGGTAGCATTTGGAAGCGAGAGAACTATCTAATCTATGGCACAAAATTTCAGTGACTATTCTATGGAAGTTATGGGACTACATGGTAGAGTTACGGCTACAAAGAAAACCCGGGCTCTAATGGGTAATGTGTGTAATATAAATGTAATGTTTAGGTTTATGTTTATGTTTATAACGTAGATTGGTTTTCTTTCTTTTTTTTTTTTGGAATTCTTAAAGCATTTCGTTAGTCTTTTGGGAATTTCATCTTGGCCGTCAGCTTGGAGCCGGCATTGGTTACGGCTTCGGATGCGCTTGTGGCTGTGGCCGAATCGGTGGCGCCACTCTCCTGTGCAACATTGCTCTTATTACGTTCGCAATAGGATTGGTTTCTCTTCGGACTGTCCACGTTCATGTAGATGGGCGGCTTCACCGCCGCCGCTGCTGCTGCTCCCGCTGATCCTTTTGTTGTATTCATGGACAAAGGATGTGTTCGGACGGATAACGTTAGCAGTGGCAGCGGCGGCGGCGGTGCTGGCGTCTGCGGTGCCGACGACGACAACAGCGTCGGTGTGGTTGGCGTCGTTGGCATCTCCTCCTCCTCCAGTATGATGTCGTCGCCCACCATTGTGATGCGTCGTATCGCCGCCGAGGTGGCACCTGCTCCGGGTCGATAAATGGAGCTGTTGATTCCCGGACTGCCGCTGCTGCTGCTGTTGAAGCCGCTGTTTGTGTAAGAGTGATTGTTCTTCTTGAGCGGCAATCGATTGTTGTTGGACGGCGCCGTCGCCATGAGCACCGATGGCGGCGGTGGAGTAACGCATGCCGGAATTACCGGCAGGTTGGACTTGCTGATCAAGTCCGGACCGCGGGAGATTAGCTCCAAGGCCTGGACTGGCTGTTGTGGCTGTGGGTTCGGTGCCGTTGCCGTTGTTGCCGCTGTTGCTACCGTTCCCGTTCCCGTTCCCGTTCCCGATCCCGACATTTGGGAGACAATGGTGCGGCTGTGGTTGTTGCTCAACCCGGTATCTTTCCATTTCTCTGAAACGAAGAATGACCGTGACTTAGTGCTGGTGGTTCCCCGAGGATTCCTGTCGTTGCCCACGTACCTGCAGCGCTGCTGGCGCCATTGGTCTTCCCGAAGGGCAGGAGGAGGCGTGCCGGCTGACAGAAGACGACCGTCTTGTAGGCCTTGCGATACTGCTTGTTCATGATCACATAAATGATCGGATTGATGCAGGCGGAGAGGTAGAGCAGGATGTAGCTGCAGATGTGCAGGCTGGGATGCTCCACATCCTTGTCGGCCACCTTGACAATGGTGATGGGCAGATAGCAGACGACGAAGGACAGAAAGATGGCCAGGACCATTTTGGTAATGCGCCACTCGTTGCGCTTGGCCCGCACCTCACGCTGATCCTTGATCCTGGTGGTCTGCTGCTGCTTGCCCGCGGGCGCCGCCTCTGGCACATCGGTGGAGTAGCTGCTGCTGCTGTCCGTGGACACGCGATTGCCATTATCCACAGCGGACGCACTCGATCCTTGACCAGCTGCAGCTCCTGCACCGGCTCCAGCCAGCGGCGTTGGCCTCAGGTTATTCGGTATCGAGTTCTGCTTGGTGGCATGCTGCTTAAGGCGCTGCTCCGACTTGTGTACCACCCAGAAGATCTTGGCATAGCAGGCAATGATCACCAGGCAGGGTATCACGAAGGCGGTGATGAACAGCGTCGTCTTGCTGCTGTGCCCATGGTCATCGGTCATAATGGAGCACGTCTGCAGGCGGGCATCGTACCCGAAGCGACCCCATTCCCCCAACAAAGTCGGCAGCTGCATGCCGTAGGAGAAGAGCCAGCAGGCGGCGATCATCACGGCGATCCAGTGGCTCTTGTAGATCCTCGCATAGCAGCCATGGTGGGTGATCATCACGTACCGATTGATCGTGATCATGGCAATGCACAGCAGCGAGACACCGATATTCCCGTACTGGATGAAGGGTATCAGGCGACACAGTACGGGGCCATGACGCCAGGTGCCCTGGACGAAGCGCAGGCCCTGGAAGGGCAGCACCAAGGCGCAGAACAGCAGATCGGCAATGCAGAGGCTTTAGAAGATAACGAAATTAGTTTCTATATAATCAAAACAGCTTTTACTCTTACCTAATAATAAAGGCAGCGGCCACATTGCGCACCTTGGGGCACTTGAGCAGGGCCCAGACGGTCAGCAGGTTGCCACAGATGCCCACGATCATGATCAGGAAGGTCATCACGGCAGCAAAGGTCAACAAAGACTGCGAGAAGCTGCAAGGAAAATTGGGGGGAATGAGTGAATGGATGCTGGGAAATGTCTTGAAAATAATTCAATAATTTCTTTATTATATTTATATTTCTTTTATATTCATATCAAAAAGTATATATAGAGCTTTATGTTTTTTTATTTCACTTCAAATGTTGATTACTTTCTTGTTAATTTCCATATCGGAAAGTATATATTTTACTTTTCCCCGAATCTTATCTGGTTTTTATATATTTTAATTATATATATTTTCAGAGCTTTACTTATATTTCGAAATCTCCTTTTGATCTCACTCGTTTCTCTGTGATTCTAATGTCTCAAGCTGAAATCTACTCTTCTTCGAAGATCTTGCGACCTTTGGCACTCCCATTTGGCCCTGTGGGTATCCCCTCTTCCCCATATCGTAGTCGCAGTAGTTGGCTTCCGCTGGCCAAAGAATCCCACAAGAATCAGCCGTCTTTGTCTGTCGTAGAGTCGCAATGGAGCGCGTAATATTAACGATCTCTTATCGGACCTCTCCAGGCTTCGGGGTCTATAATTACCCAGCGGCCGCTGATAGCTTCAAAACCATTGCACGACTCACTTGGCACCCACTTGGCACATCGTCAACATTACAGAGTAGATCCAAACACTCGCTACACACTCACCCGCCTTCGTCCGTTGGCGAAGCCATCGTGGTTGTCGTCAGCGCCTCCAGGGGGGGATAGGCATCGCCTAGGTCAACCGTAGACTCGTCACTCATTCTGATGCTGCAAGAGAGGAATGGGAGGCAATAAGGATTAGGATTGAAGATGATTCCTTAGACTGAGAGCTCTAAGTTTTACTTTCAAAGAGTTCATTCTTATTCAAGAGCTTTCTTAATTAATGATTCATTTCCTTTAACAGAAATCTCTTTGCTTTAATTTCGAGCACCTCCTATGTTTTGTTTAATAATTAATGTTTAAGGTTGACTCTCATCTGGCGCACTTGACCGTTATCAATGTTGGCAAAATCACAACCATCAAGGTTATCAGCTTGGTAAGCAAATATTTGGTTGATTTGTTGTCGTTGGAGTTCATTTCCTCTTGCCGGAGATCAATAAACTAACTGAACTGTATCTCTATCTTATTTTTATCCGCCTTGTAGTACTGTCTTAGTCTTAGAGGGTTTTCTGTACAAGTTCTTTCTCAATGAGTCACTTCTGGGTTAGCAGTTCACTTTGGAAAGGGTTAACCAGGCATTGATCGGTGTCAAGTTTCTCTCTGGATCTCTTTTTGAACTCTCTTTAATATCTTCCTAATCTCTCTCTTATCTTATCTTTAATTCTTCCTGATCTCTCTCTCTCTCTCTCTGAAATCTTCTTGTTATCTTCTTGATCTTTTCTTGATTTCTTCCCGATCTCTTTTTGATCCCTTTCTGATCCGACTTTATCTTAATTATTGATCTTGACCACAGTCACTGATCTCTGATCTCTGATCTCTAATCTCTAATCTCTGATCTCTGATTTCTGATCTCTGATCTCTGATCTCTGATCTCTGATCTCTGATCTCTGATCTCTGATCTCTGATCACTAATCACTGACCACTGATTCCACCAAACACTGAGTGGTTAAGGGAGAATCAGTTCCTTTTCAGATCTCCCTTCTTAGCTTCCAGCTTCACTATGAGTCACATCTTCCGCAACCGAAAAGATCGCAACCTGTTGACGGCATCGGCACTACCTTAGGCTTCTGTCTCCCGCTCTCTCTCTCGATTCTCGAATTCTTGGCAGTTCTACCCCTGAACTTTGTGATTCACTTGATCTTGATATTGATCCTGTTCAATCACCAAACACCCAGCACTGAACACCGATCGCCAACGCCGACAATTGCCAACTGGCGGTGGCAGTGGCAGCAGTGGCAAGCGAGTGGACGAGGTTCTCGGTTCTCCAAACTGCCGCTGGCGCTGACTGCATTTTGCGCCGACGCAACACAACACAAGTAACCCGCAACTTGACACTCCGTTGCTGCCCCTTTTCGCCGAGTTGGTAACCCACCCGGAATCGGGGCGTGGCACCCTTGCTTTCGGGGCTACTTCGGGAGACTATGATAAATTAGTGTCAATTAAATAATTTAAAGAGGTCACACACTCGTCTCCGTCTTCTGTAGTTTTATGTTCTATTCGTATCTGTATCTGTATCTGTAGCTCTGTGTAGCTTCTGCAGCACCTCCTGCAGCCACCGAAGCCAGAGCACTTGGGGTGCAAAGATCAGCGTCGAACCTTAATTAATTGAGTGACTGTTTCACTCGGCTTTTTTGCAGAGACGTATTGTACGTACGTCTCTAATGTGTGTCTGTGTGTGTCTCTGCCAAGTAGTGATCCGCTCTCCGCTCGAGTGGCCGCTAATCGAGGCAAGTGATGAGTTCTACACGGCGAGAAAACGGAGGTGTTTTCATGTATTGCATAAGATTTTTGACAAGGATAGCTGGTAAAGTAGTTTCCTTCTTGAATGGGTTTCTATTTTCTATGGGTTAGTGGTGTCCAGAAAATGCATTGTACATTTGTGCTATTATTTTAGGACTTAAAGCTTAGGTTTTAATTATAAAATATAATAAAATAAAATCGTTTTTATCTTTTAGGGATTTCTTTAAATATGAGTTTAAGAGTTCAAGAGTTTTAAGCAAAAAGAAAACTTAATTAAAAATATTTTATAAAAAAAAAATGGTATTCACTAAATATATATATCATATTATATTAAATAATATAATAATATTTATTATATTAAATATATATTCCTTAAATTCTTCGTTTAGGTCTTTGCATTTTGAAGTTACATAGCTTTGTTCTCAGTGTAATCACCCTCACAACCTCCACAACTTCCTCATCATCTTCCTCTGACTCTTTGCCTTCCTTTTGCTTACACCCTCCACTACTTCCTTTTCATATTCTCACTTTGTACCCCTTTTCCTACTCCCCTTCCTTAGGTCATGGCTGCATTCTTTGGCCCATGGGGCGTATACGCAATCTGTCTGGGCTTGAAAATATATTTGGTTATCTTATCAGTAGTTTTTGTTGCGCTTACCTCTGGTCGCTGTAGTTTTTCTAGTTTGTTTTTTTTTTTGTATTTGGTAATCCTACCGATCGTATGCTCACTCTCTCTCTGTCCTCGTCCTCTCTCTCCTGCCGATTTTGCACGTGTGGCTGTGTGTGCGTATACGCGTTATCAGTGAGTGATTGAGTGAGAGAGAGAAAAGTGGGGATTGGAAATCGCTTGTTTACTTATTTGCTGCTCACGTAATCGAAACTAGTGCAGCTGCGATCTCTTTTGCTCCTCTTTTTCGCTTTAACTTAGATTGAGTCGCTGTTTTTGTTGTTGTTGTTTTCTCGACTCCAACTCCGTTTGCTCTCAGGTAGAGCGGGCGAGCGAGGTGAGTGAGTAATGCTGTGTGAGCAATGTAAACAGTTTACGGCATTCGGCATTTATTCGCTTGCTCTTGTTGTTGTTGGGGACGCTCCACTGTTGTGATTATTGTTGTTGTAGTTGTTACTGCTGGTGATTCAAAAGCCGCCCTGGCTTTCATGACTAATGCCTTTAAGCAACGAGCGGGATCAGGTAGAAAATAAAAGGGTTACAGGTTGCCACTCAGCAGCAGCAGCACTCGGCATTATCACAAACAAACAAACAAAAAAAAATAAGTAAAAAAAAAAAAAATAAAAACAAAACAAAAAGGGAATGCAAAAATAAAATATGCTCACACAAACACACACACGCGAATGGTTGCCAAATGGGCTTCAAATGTCACTCAAGCGGAAAGGAAAATCGAATCCAATCGGAGTTATTATTATTACAATACTATTATTACTGATATTCTTGGCGACACTCCGAAGTGTCCGAAAGTAACGTACTAACTGTGGATCGGTTCGGATCGGAGCGGAGCGGATCGGATCGAGTGCAGTTCGTCGTGCGAGTACGAGTGCGAGTGCTAAGCCAGTTGACAAATAGGAACCTCCACCTCTCACTCGTACTCTCACTCTCACTCGCCGTCTCGGTCTCCTAACTGTCTCTGCCCCGGCGCTCGCTCTCTGGGGTTAGCGGACATGGACAGGCGTCGATCGCGCAAAGGGGGATCCAAGCTATGGACTTGGACACACCTTCCGAATAAATAAATAAAATTAATTTAATGATATACAAATTTCTTTAATTTAAGGGGATCTTCTACTTACACATTTTTAAAAAATCGATTATTTTATTAATTATATTAACACAAAAAAATTATCTCATTATCTTATACAGTTTTCTCACAATTCATTTCTGAAAATGGGGCAAAATATCGGCTCGACCCCCTTAATTTACTTACCGGGCTATCCCCCTTAGAGTCAGTCCCTGTGCGGCCCCCATGATTTGGCGCTCTCTCAGCCACGGTCTCTCACACTTCCCCCACACTCCTGCTCCCGCCTAGCTTCGTGCCGGCCGGGGACAATGCGACAGACAGGGACGGACACACGGACGGCCATCTGGTGGCGATCTTTTGGAGAGCGCGGGTGGGGGTGCGGGTGCGTACGACGCATGCGATCCCTCAATGATTGCCGATATCCATTGCGGCGACAGCTACTCCTCTTCTTTATCACAATATGCAACGCCAGCGGCAGCGGCAGCGGCCACAACTGATAAGGGGCGGCATGTCCGCGTGTCAGCGTGTCAGCATGTCTGCATTCTAATGTTTACACAATTGGACATACGACATCGATCGTTTCCAATCCGATCCGAGGCTACACGCAGAGAAACGCATGAAAATACACAGAGAAAATATAATAGGAATAAATAAAAATTAGGCAAAAACTTGAGTTGGTAAAATAAAAAATATTTGGGAAAATAGGAAAAATAAAATAAATAAAAATGAGAAATAATTCCCAAAAGTAAATTTAAATTAGGGGTTTATATGTATGTACTTCTTTTATTCCATTACAGAACATTAAAATATTCAGTATGCATTTTGTTTTTATTTTTTATTTGATTTATAAATAGTTATCATATAAAAATATCATAAAATATCGATTTAAGGAATTCAAATATTTCAGGTCTTCTAGGCCTTCTTCCCAAAAATCCAATGATAATATCAGATTTAATATTAAAATCCTAGTTTATTATTAATAAAATATTGTCCTAAAATATTTTCCTTAAATGTTATCAAATTTTTCAATATTTTGAAAGGTGTTAAAGTCTTAGCTTTTTATGCCCTTGCAGAAGGGTTTTATGATTTTAATTGGTGAAGGAGTCATTTCCGAGCCTATAAACCATATATAATCTTGATCAGCATCAACAGGCGAATCGATCTAGACATGTCTTAAAGGAAAATTTTTTTTCACATTTTTTCAAAATTTTATAAGGGGTTACATCGTCAAAATTGTAAAAAAATTGACAAAAAATTAGATATTGAGTTTTGAACACAGAAAAGTTCTCCTTGAAAAACTAAGAAGAAAAAACCAAACCAGACTGAAATCGGTTGAGTTTTAGCCAAGTTATGATAAAAAAAAACCATAGATTTTTCAGCCAAAAAGTGTGACCCATTTTTTCAAAAATATACAAGGGGTTACATCGTCAAAATTGTAAAAAATTGACAAAAAATTAGATATTGAGATTTGAATGCAGAAAAGTTCTCCTTAAAAAACCATGAAGAAAAAACCAAACCAGACTGAAATCGGTTGAGTTTTAGCCAAGTTATGATCAAAAAACCATTACATCTCTTACATAAGTAAAAACATGTTACCCCTTTTTTTTAAACAAAAATTTATCAACTACAAGTACCGATGAACATCAATCTACGAAGTCCGCACAGTTCAATAAACTAAATAAATAAATAGAAATTACCTTTACTTTCTGGGTATCCAAGATCGAATTAATTTTGCACTCAATTTGATATTATAGATCGTGCAATTTCGCTAGAAAAAATCGTATAAACTATTTCCCCCAGTGCCGATATCGAACTGAAGACGTAGCGATTTGTGTGCACTCGCCTTTTGTTTGTGTTTGCTGTGGATTGTGTTAAGAACACGCTAGTTTATGGTTTATGGCTATCTAAATATACGCCCGAGTGTGTGCGTATAAGTGCGCCCGAGAAGTTTACATTAGTTCGGGGTTCGGGGATCGGGGCTTGGGGATCGTGGATCGGGGTCTGAACGGGGTGAACGGCGGGTACCTCGATTGGCATTCGATTCGTATCCCACAATTACATTCACAAAAGCAAAAGGGGGAAGTTTTAGTTTCCACTTTAGTGGCTATTCCGCAAGAATTTCCATAATACAATAACAGACGAAAAAGTAGTGTTGTAATTAAATTATGTTTAAATATATATTACAAAATATATGATGATTTTAAATGATTTATTTATAAGCTAAGATAGTCAGGATTACGATATCAAAATAACTATCTTCTCCTAAAGTTTATATACGATTTAATCTAGTATTTGATATGTCAAGTTCTTTGGTTACTGGAGTCCTAAATTCTAGATTTCCTAAGTCATTGTAGCTAATAATATTACTTAGAAATCCAAGTTGTGTACTCCAAACATAAGTCCAGTAATCACATTTTGGGATAAACAAAAACTTACACAAAAACCCCTATGTGTCGATTGTGTGATTGACGATTCTCTTTCCCGATAATCCCGATGGCATTATCTTAAATTACCAGTCCAGAGTCCCTGACATAAACTGAAATCGAAGGCGACATGGCGCTAGCAGCCCGGCTCCAGTTGTTTGTTTTTGCGCGTACTGGGCACTGGACGCGATCGGAACTCTCTCTGTATATATATATCTATATATATATATATAGTCTGTGTAGTCTGGTGCAATTCCGGGACGGGACCTGCATGAAAAGCAAACAGTGAGTTCGAATTGCCAAAGAGTTTTCCCCTTAATGCCCATTCCCCGAATTGCTTACTCTTTCGTTTTCTATGCCACAAAAAAAAAAAAAAAGAAAATATAAAAGAAAAGGCAAACGCTATACTCTCAATTTTCCGGCACACACGACCCGCACTTTGACCCTTCTCTAGATGGAAAATGGACATAAAGTTGATTAATTAAGAGAGTCGGGCATCTAAATTTTATTAAAGGGGTTTATATGGGGGCGGAGGAAATTGAGGAAGGGGAAAATGCTTTACGACTTTGCCTTTTATTTTACGCATAGAATCCAAATCGTTTGCCATATAGTATTTATTCACTTTAATCTCGCGTGCGTTTCGCTCTTCTTTTAAATTTTTGTATTATATATTTTGTTGTTGTTGTTGTTTTTGTTACTACGAGAAGATCCCATTTATTATCCAGAGGAAACTACACACACACAAGAGAAGAATTGAAAAAGTTTTCAGTTTCGAAAATGCGCAAAGAGGTGTGCGTAGGAACGGAATCCCGGAATCAGGGCTGAAACATTTGGAAAATATATGGTTTGCATTTTGCTTAAATTATAATATTTTAACAGAATCTTGAAATGAGATTTTAAAATATTTATCATATTAGAAAAAAAAAAAAAAAGTATTGAAAAACTACACTTCTTAGTTTCTATATAATTTTAATGTTGCTAAAATGCTTGAATTCAATTCCAGTATATTACTTAAGTATAATGTTTAAATATTTGTAGTGTCATAAAAAAAAAGAATTTAGAAAGCTATAGTTCAGAGGGATCAATATCGATATGTCTGAAACCCAAAGCTAACTCTTATTTTGAAATGTTTACGGGTACAGCCCAATAATGTTATAAAAAAAAATTTTTACATGGAATTTAGGAGACTCGACTTTATAAAATGTTACCAAAGATTTTATATACTTTATGGTCTGGAAAATGTCTTCTTCAAGCTATCCCCGAGTTCGAGGTATTCATACAAAAAACCTATAAAAAATACAAGTCTAAATCGACAGTTCTCATGATTTAGATCAAGAATTTACGTACTTAATGAGTTAATAGACTCTAATACATATTAGTATAACTAACTAGTTATATAACTAACTAAAACTAACTAAAATAATTAAAACTAACTAAAAATATCGAAACATACAGTTTTTGAACAGTTTTAAAATATTTCTAAGAAGTTTTTGAGAAGTTTTTGAAAAAGTTTTTGAGTTTAAAAAGTTGTTTTGAGTTTTTTTTTTAAACCCAATGGCCGCAACCCTGGTTTGTATATTTGGAAATCCAAAATAAAAAATTTAGAACAAGGAAAACAGCAACAATGCGATCCATCAGACTATCGACGCTCTAGAAAAGCGCCCAGAGAGAGAGATACAGAGAGGAAAAGCTGGGAAACTGGAGGGAAAAAAGCAAGAAAAACTAAAAAAAAAAAAACAAAAAAACCGAATCCCAAAATCCGAATCTAAAGCGTTACCGAACCGGAGAATAGGAACAATGTAAACATTGCGCCCATTCCACGGGCAAATTACCAAATTACCAAATTACCCGATGATGAAGTCAATTGTTGTATACAATAAAAATTTGTACTGCCATTGTTTTTGTTGTTGTTGTTGGTGTTGTTTTTGTTTTTGTTGCTGCTGCTGCCAGTGTATTGTTTTCCTTAACCAAAAGTTTTTCTAGTTCGCTGCTGCCGCTGTGTAGTTTTTTTTTTCGGGCTCTTTTCTGGATTTTATTTTTTGTGTTTTCTTGAGTTTTTTTTTGGTTTTTTCAATATTTTGTACGCTCGGCTGGCTTCCCGCTTTTCCTCACTTTTTGTTGTTGTTGTTGCTGTTGTGTGTTTTTTTTTTTGGGTGGCTATTTGGATGCGAAGAATTCAGTTTTAGTACAAATTCAGAGCAGGAACGAGCAACGCGCGCCCTCCTTGCACCGACCAACCGACCGACCGACCTGACCCGACGCCACCGCTACCATGTTCCCGCCCAGCAGCAGCATCAGCAGCAGCAGCAGCAGCAGTTTGCTGCAGCAGCAGCTGGAGTTACAGCCAGATCTCGATCTTAACCCGATGGATATTGAGCGAATGTCGCCGGAACTGGAACTGGATCTAACCACCGGCACCTCACCCAGTGAGGGGCGACAGGAGCTCTTCGAGGGCTACTCGGACGAGCTGCTGACCATCGCCTGGATGGCCTGCATTGTCTTCATCATTGTGGGCGTGCCCGGCAACCTGCTGACCATCATTGCCCTGTCCCGTGGCCGTCAGACGCGCAACTCGACGGCCATATTTATCATAAATTTATCCTGCTCGGACCTGCTCTTCGGTTGCTTCAACCTGCCGCTGGCCGCGTCCACGTTCCGGGAACGGGCCTGGACGCACAGCGATCTCCTGTGCCGCCTGTTCCCCATGCTGCGCTACGGCCTGCTGGCCGTCTCCCTGCTCTCCGTGTCGCTGATCACCATCAATCGGTACATCATCATAGCCCATCCCAGGCAGTATCCCAGGTAGGTGCTGCTCTTTCCCATGCCACTTGGCCATCATATTTCACAGGAAAACCCACACCCGGATCGATCGATTGTGTTGTTTCGGAATTTAGACAAACATTTCGCATTGGAAATTGGTTTTGGTTTTGAATTTTGGTTTTGGATTCTCTTGTGTTTATAACAAAATGTGTGTGTGTGTGTGTGTGTGGAAAATGGGTTCTGTTTTATAGATATATACATATATATATATATATATTTATATATATATTTATGTTCGTGGGTATATAGACCAGCACACGCACCTAATAGAAATTGTTTTATATTTAAAAATAAAACGTTATCAACTTTGAATGCAGGGAATACTATTTTAAAGGGGGGGTCAATGAACCCCTGAAAGTTGTGAAATAAAATATATATTTTATATTTATATAGTATACTATATTTAAAAGTAAAAAATAATTCAGTTTCGTCAACAAATAATTCCTTTTTTAATGAATCAATTCGTTTTTTTAATGAGCATAAAAGGGTTTTCAAATATGTGATATATTTAGAGTATGATGAATTTTTTTAATGTATTAAATAGTTTTTTATAAAGACCATGAAAAGGTTTTTAAATATGTGATTTATTTAGAGTAAAAAATACTTATATTTCGTCCACAAAGAATTGAATTTTCAATAATTGAATTAGTTTTTATAAAGACCATAAGAGGGTTTTTAAGAATGTGATTTATTTTGAGTACAAAATACTTATTTTTCGTTATTTTTAATGAATTAATTAATTTTTTATAATGACCATCATATGGTTTTCAACTATGTTATTTATTTAGAGTATAAAATTCTTATATTATGTCAACAAATAATTGCTTTTTTAATGAATTAATTAATTTTTTATAATGACCATAAAAAGGTTTTTAAATATGTGATTTATTTAGTGTATAAAATACTTATTTTTCGTTATTTTTAATGAATTAATTAATTTTCTATAAGGACCATCAGATGGTTTTTAAAAATATAATTTATTTAGAGTATAAAATACTTATATTTCGTCAACAAATAATTGCTTTTTTAAGGAATTAATTAGTTTTTAATAATGTGATTTATTTAGATTATAAAATACTTATATTTCGTCCACAAAGAATTGAATTTTCAATGAATTAATTAGTTTTTATAAAGACCATAAGAGGGTTTTTAAGAATGTGATTTATTTAGAGTATAAAATACTTATTTTTCGTTATTTTTAATGAATTAATTAATTTTTTATTATGACCATCATATGGTTTTTAAATATGTCATTTATTTAGAGTATAAAATACTTATATTTCGTCAACAAATAATTCCATTTTCAATAAATTAATAAATTTTGCATAAGGACCATTAGATGGTTTTCGAATATGTGATTAAAATCAATATTATTGATATAATTTTTGTTAAAATCAAAGTTAAAAAAACCTTCAACTCATTACTCAATCTAAATGAAATTGATTTCACATTGAACTGATTTCATTTCTGTGTTTGTTTTTATAAGCTTAAAATTACTGCAAAATGATTAAAAATATTAAGAAAGGAGGTTAATTTCCTGTGGCAGGTAAAGTACATACTTTATATAATAAAATGCTCTAAAAAAGCTTCCTCAAATATTCCATAAATTAAATATTTTATTAATTACTTAATCAATTATTATCAATTATCGCTAAATATTTCCCTTTAATTATTCCCACAGAATCTACCAGCGACGCTATCTGGCCCTGATGGTGGCTGGCACCTGGGTGACCACCTTCTCGATCATGATACCCACTTGGCGCGGCGTCTGGGGCTGCTTTGGCCTGGACGTGAGCATCGGCTCCTGTTCCATTCTGCACGATCGCTACGGACGATCGCCCAAGGAGTTCCTCTTCATAGCCGCCTTCATGGTGCCCTGCATCTGCATCGTGATCTGCTATGCCCGCATCTTTTTGCTGGTGCGAAAGGCGGCCATACGGGCGGGCACAGCCGGCAAGGTGAACCTCAGCGAGGTGACGCCAACCAGCCAGCCCATTTCTATGGCCAGGCCAAAGCCGGAGAAGGCCAGCACATCCAGCGGGGGCGACCAGGGACAGCAGCAGCAGCAGCAGCAGGAGCCGGGACGACCCTTTGTGGTGGCCGAGCAGCTGGCGTACATCGATGACAACGCCTCCGCGGACAGTTTGCCCATTTCGTACAGCATACGAAGGCGAGAGCAGGAGGAGCAGCAGCCACCCGTGGATGCCAATGTGGTGCTCAAGGAGAGGGAGAGGGAGAGGGAGAAGGAGCGTGAGCAGGAGAAGATCAGCCTGGGACGCAGTCAAACGCAGCTGGAGCTGGCCAAGAACGCTGGGTGAGTGGAAGTCACCAGTTTAATATATGGAATAAATGCTTATATACCTCTGATTCTTCCAGAAAGAATCCCAATCCCAATCCCATTACCGCCTCCCTGCGCACCTCCTTCACCCGCTTCAGTCCACGCAAATCGCTATACGCCTCCATGGGCAATACATCGAATGCCTCCTCCATTTATCCGGGACGGATGAGCGCCAAGGATCGGCGCCTGCTCAAGATGATTCTGGTGATCTTTGTGTGGTTCGTCATCTGCTATCTGCCCATAACGGTGACCAAGATCTGGAAGTCCGCCACGGAGGTGCATTGGTTCAATATCGCTGGCTACCTGCTCATCTACCTGACCACCTGCATCAATCCGCTGATCTATGTGCTGATGAGCTCCGAGTATCGTCGTGCCTATTGGAATCTGTTGCGTTGCCATGGCTCCGCTGAGGGACACCAGCAGCAGGAGCAGCGGCATTACCAGCAGCAGCAGCAGCAGCATCATAATCAGCAGCAGCAGCAGCAGCAGCAGATGCAGCAGCGGAAACGGAAGCAGGGCAAATCGGCAGCGTGACTTCCGGCGTCTCTCTCTAAAATCAACATTGCCTTTGTGTGTCCTCCGTCCCCCGCTGAAGGATTATGAGAATGATTCAATCATGTTTGTGTCTAGTCACAGGATCACAGCCCCCCTTCCAAGCCATACCGATATCTGTATCTATATCTATATATCTATATATCTTTATCTTTATATATGTAATGTAGGAACTCCAGAAGTGTATTGCATTTTATACCAAATGACTTTAATATCTGGTTTACATTTGAATTCCATGTTTAAGAACAATCGATGTTTTATGTTATTTTTTTTGTTTTTTTTTTTTTCTGCTTGTCGCTAATTATTGTACCAATACATAATAGATATATCCGTATATGGATATACCCGATCTATGCCCCCAATAAATGCTTTCGAATAATTGATATATGTAGTTACGTTGTTCTCATCCTCGGTACATCCTGCGCGTGTGTGTGTGTGTGTGTATATAGTGTAATCATAAGTAAGAGCTATAGCTTAACGCTATTATTATCAATATACATAATACATATTGTATATGTCTGCGTGTATGCGTACGAAACTTGGACTACTTAAGGCTAGTAACACAACTAAATCTTCCAATATTACGTTGATTCCATCGTATATAGCTCCAGTTCGCGACATCTCCTCCTCCCGTTGTCTCCAGTTCCCGATGGATACCTCTATTGTATATCCGCTATGTATATATATATATATATATATATGTATATATAAGTGTATGCCATGGCTTGTATATCGTATATATGGGATCAAATAATTCATAATTGCGATTGCGAGCTTAATAAAAAAAGGCGACCGACTACGGTCCCCATTAGTCCGATGCCTCCCCTACCCCCCCGCGGGGAGAGCATCCCCCTTTGCCTCTATTCTCTTCTTTCTCCTCATCCTCATCCCCCTCAGACGGACTCCAGGTGCTCGGATATCTCCAGGATGGGACTCTCGCTGAGCGGCTTCACCAGCGACTGCCAGTTGGGCGTGAATAAACTCAGAACGGGCGTCGATGTCTGTGGAGGAGAGAGGGGGAAAAATCATAAATATATTTAACCGGTGGTTAAGGTAATTTAACAATTAAATTTATTTAAAACTTAAAACCCTTTAATAGCTTGTTCAAAGTGGTTTAGGAAGTAGAGTTTGTTATTATATTTCTTATAAGTATGAAACTCGAGGTGGGGGAGAGAGGAAAAATCATAAATATATTTAACCGGTGGTTAAAGTAATTTAATAACTACATTTATTTAAAACTTAGAACCTTAAAAAGCTTGTTTAAAGTGGTTTAAGCAGTAGAGTTCGTTGTTATATTCCTTAAAGTATGGAACTCAGAGTTAAGTCTTTAGATTAGTTTGAACCTAGGATTAAGGCCTCTAACCAGTAGTTAAATATTTCTAGTTTCAGCTTGAAAAGCAAAGGGGAAAGATCTTGAAATATTTCATATCGTAAGGAATAATTTTTAGGAATTAAAATAAACATGAGGTTAACTCAATTATATTTATTCCTTAAAAGTATGTAACTCGGAGTTAAGTCTTTAGTTTGGTTTCAACCTGGAATTAAGGCCTCTAACCAGTGGTTAAATATTTCTAGTTTCAGCTTGAAAAGCAAGGGGGAAAGATCTTGAAATATTTTATATCATTAGGAATCATTCTTAGGCATTAAAATAAACATGAGGAACACTGAATTGCTAATGTATATATTTAACCCCTGGTTAGGAAAGAAAGTAGCTGTTAAACATATATTTTAGCCCTGGTTAAATGATTTATTTGAAGTTTCAGCTTGAAAGAAAGATCTTGAAATATTTCACATCGTTGGGAATAATTTTTAGGAATTAAAATAAACATGGGGCTCACTCAATTATATTTAACCTCTGGTTAAGAAATAAAGCAGTTGTTAAACATATATTTAAGACCTGGTTAAAAGATTAGGTATATAAATTAAAACTAAAATGTTATAAAAAGTTATGAAAAGCTTTTCTTTTTCCATTAAAATCATTTACGTTTTGGAAATAAAATTAAAATTGAGGATCATTTAACTACTAGAAATGTAATTAACCTCTGGTTAACTTTATAAAAGTGTGAGATCGTGGGGTTTTCTTTTTTTTTAGCTAGGAGTTTCATAAAATTAAGTTCATCAAGAAGCTAATCTGATTTTAAAGTTAAATAAATTAAATTCAGGTTAATTTTTTGTATCTTTATATTAAAGCTTAACTAAGGCCTTAATCAGGGGTTAAAAAATATACATTAAAGATCAGATTAAATTCTTATTTACCCCAAAAAAACGTATAAAACAAAGATAACCCGAGGTTATCTGTGATACTCACATGATATTCCGCCTCCAGGCTGTGCCCGTGAGGCGTGGCCGGCTTGCACTTGACCGCCGTGGGCGTGCCCGGTGCTGTGGACGGCGGCACTGATCCTCCGGCTGCTCCTACCACGCCACCACCACCACCACCACCACTGCCAGTTGCCCCTCCATTGGGCGCTCCGCCTCCCTGGCCGGCGCCCTGCTCCGACTGGCTGATGTAGGAGGTCTTCAGGTTCATCTGGCTGAATGCATGGCCACCCGGCATTGTCATCGAGTGCTGGAGCCGCGGTGTCCCGCTCCTGGGTCGCTCCAGCAGGGCCAGCTCATACAGCTCCTCGGCCAGATGCTGTTCGGAAACGGGTGCCGGCGGAGGCGGTGGCGGCGGCTGGGCGTGGCCAAAGTGATGGTGCAGCTGATGCGGATGCTGCTGCTGCTGCTGCTGCTGGTGGTGATGTCGCCCGGCCAGCTGAGCCTCCAGAGCGTACTGCTTCTGGAAGAGCTGACGCTTCTGCTGGAGCAGGCGGTGCTGCAGCAGTTGCTGCTGCAGCGGTGGCTTCTGCATGGGCGACATGGGCACCGCCACACTCAATGGATGATGCGGATGCGGATACAGGCCCGGCGGAGGCGGTGGCGGAGCATAGCAGGCGGCCGCTGCAGCGGCGGCGGCAGCGGCGGCGGCGGCCGCATGACCATACAGATCCCCGCCAGCGCCGGCTTCCAAGAGCAGCGGCGGCGGTGGCGGCGGATGGAACAGAGGCTGCTGAACGTGTCCGTGTCCATGGCCATGTCCGTGACCGTGTCCATGACCGTGACCATGACCATGACCGTGGCTATGACCATGGCTATGACCGTGTCCATGGTGATGGGGCAGCGTCATCAGCGGATGATGAGGTTTGCCGGCGGGCAGGGCATAAAATTGACCATTGGGAAATTGACAGAGCTCCTCCAGTCCGTACACCTGGCCATGGTGCTGATGCTGATGCTGGTGCGCCGCCTCCTGCTGCAGCTGCTGGATCTCCAGCCAGTTGTGCCGCTTGGCCTGCTCGTAGCGATAGCTTCCGTACACCCGGCTGGTGCCCAGCAGGCTGCCCGAGCTGAGCAGTCCCTGGGCCACCAAGCCATCGCTGGCCCGCCGTC
>VNJU01009635.1:0-11023 GCA_008042675.1 Drosophila seguyi | reverse complement strand
ATCGTCGCCTTCCGAGTTACTTCGACAGGCTGCGCCTTCTAAGCCTGCCATCTCTAATGGATCGTCGGACCTGCCATGGAGTGATGTTCCTTTATAAGCTTATTAACGGTCATATAACTTCATCCTATCTCCTTAACAATTTGAAATTTTCTGTCCCAGCGAGACCGTCTCGTCACTTTCGGCCGATCGCTCTTGAACTATGCCGAACGAATTTCGAGCAACACGATCCATTCCGTGTTTTATGTTCTATTTATAATGAATATTATTTTTTGTTACATGTAGAATTGTCCTTAGATTATAATTCACAAATTCTTTTAAGACACCTATCCTTGCCTCAGCCCACCTGATGTGAGTTGGAGCATATCATTAAAAAACTCTCCTTATTCGGTCTGAGGTGAGGATATGGCTTTTTTAATAGCAGATTTTTTGCTATTGCTTGAAATAAATAAAAAAAATTCATTTTCTTTTGTTTAAACAAATCAAATAATACGTTCATTACCGAGAATTAATTGCTGCGCAAAAAATCCCAAAGGGGAAATATCACCCTCAGCAAAGGCACCGAATTTTACAATGAACGGAGCAGCGTTTGATTCAGGCACATTAGTCAGTAATTTGTCGCTTTGATGAACTGGGGATCATACGAAAAGCCATCCCCGCTCACCATATATTTCTAGGCAGAATCGCTCACCGCATGAAGCAAAGTCCAACTGGGAAGATATGAAGGATCTTCCATGTCATGTGTGCGCTATTGAAGGTCGATTGTTTTGTGCCAGATACCAAACGGAACGGACGCGTCTGCTTTGTGCCCCAGAAAAGTTAATTTTTTCACCTTCACGTGAAATTTAGTTATGTTTGAGATTCTACACCGGGCTTGGACACAATTTTCACAATAACAAATTTGATCATATGATTTAAAATGGCTGCTTGAGGCAGTTGTGGACACTTAAATGTTGGGGGTTGTGGACACCCATTTTTTTGTTGACAAATCGTAAAATATCGCCGTTAATGCCAAAATAAATTATTTTAATAGTAATAACATTAATAACGGTGAATTATAGTGAGAGATATATAAGTATATATATATATACCCTTGCAAGGTATTATAATTTAAGTCAGAAGTTTCTAGAATTTCGGTTTTAATTTTATCAAAATCGAAATACTATATTATATAGCTGTCATAGAAATATATATATAAGTTTGGCTTTGTTTCTCGCAACATTTAGTTCGTTGGCAACATTTTTCGCTAGAAACCAAAACACCTGCAAAACGTGCCAAACTATCTAAGCCTTCCAAGAAGCAGGAGTCGTCGGACGAGGAAGATGAGGACTTTTGCATAATTTGTTGTTGTTGTTGCAAAAAAAAATTCACCGCCACCAACTCCGTTCACTGCAATGAAAGTGATCGGCCAGCGCACTTAAAGTGCCCATACGTGCCAGCTACTTCACATGAGCGAATTGTGCTTCTGATGGGGAATAATGCCATCTATAATACATTTTGGCATTGATTTCCTTAAAAAATTAATAAACTTAAATTTTTTTCATTTGATTGCATTGAACTTGATACTCTCCTCATTTAAGCACTTTTTATAAAAGCGTCATTAAAAAATTTTTAAAAATAATGGATTAAAGATTTTTTTCAATCAAAAAAAAAATTCATCAATATTTAAAAAACCAAATAGATTATCAAAATAGATACTTTAATCTAGTCTTTATCAAAGCCGATTTTGGAAATATCGATTTTTGACAAAATGCCGATCGTTTGAACCTTAAGTTGCGATTTTCATAAAAAAAGTCGTCCTTATTTCCAAAAAAAAAAAACAAAAATTTCTTTAAAAAACATTCCTACGATAAAGACTAGATTTTTATGTATAGAATATCCACAATTTCAAGTCAATCGGTTTAATGGTTTTTGAGATATCTCTGGTACCGACTTGGAATGCATAGTTTCGAGAAAAAGGCGTTTGAAAATTTGTAAATATCTGGAACTCCTTGAACGAAGGCGTGCATTTTTGGCTATAACTTCGTAGTTTTTTTAAATTTTTACTTGACCAGACATTCTTAAGATATCAACCTTTAAGAAAATAAAACAATAAAAAATTGTACAAAAAAAATTATATAAAAAAAATAAATTAAAAAATTTCCTTTTAATGATAGATATCAATGTAATTAATTAAAAAATTAGTTAGCTTAGGTGTCTAGCTTACATTGATATGCACATGTCCGCATAATATGCTCCAGGTGAGAAGATATAATGGAAAAAGGAAACGGTGTCCACAACTGCCAGCATTACCCTACAAAGTGCATTTTGTCGTCTATCATTGTTACAAAATATTTTGAGCCACCGATCGAAGGTTTATTAATAGATACGCATACGTCACCATGGACGATTTCCAAAAGCTCGATGCTTATATTTTTGGAACGCTCAAATGGTAACGCACAGCTTTTACTTTTTAAACACACTGTACAGTCCAACCGAGTGGCGGCAGTAGCAACACCAACCAAGTCAACCAAAACAGTTCCACCAGAAGCAGGTCTGGCCCAAATCAACTCTCAGCCAGCAAAGTAACTCCACCGTCTCACAAACCGCCCCCAATATTGGTAAAACATTTTGAATCACTGAACGGACATATTAGATTTATAGATAAGCCCGTTCACCCAACAAAATATTTTATCAAATGTCACCCAGATAACGCCGTCTCGATCCTGGCTTCTGACTTAGATGCGTACAGAGCCATTAATAAATCGCTTATCTTAAAAAGGGTACCTTTTCGTACTTGGCAGCTCAAAGAGGAAATATCCTACCTTATTGTCAACCGTGTGTACATCACTCCGTTCCAGATAATGACATTAAGGAAAGCCTTATCTCACTTGGCCATATAGTGCGGTTTGTCAATAGACCCAGAAGCCGATTTGACAAAACAAAGCTCGTCAGCCTTGTATTTGTCGAATTAGAGCCTGCTGCCAACTTCAGAAATTCGTGATCTTAAGACTCTCTGTCGCCAAAGAATTCGCGTCGAACTACCGCACAAAAAACATGACGTCGTGAAGAAGTTATCTGCGTCAGATGTGGTCAGCAACATGCTATTGAGGGCCGCCAGCGAGAAGTTCGTCCAGTTAATACGTCAACTGTGGCAAGTTAAAAGGGCTGTATCGTCTACTAGCAGAAAGTAAGTAGACGTAGAGGTGCTACATCCCTTCGCAGCCCCCTCAACAATCAGCTACACCAGCGGCACGAAGTGGCATTGTGCCTACCCTATCTTACGGAAGAGTTGCAGGCGGAGCTATACGTTTGTAAACGCAGCAGGCTAGTTCGCAGCAATGGACAAGTTACCCCCAGCAACAACAATTCCCTCCGCTAGGAAGTAGGAAGCAGAACCAGCCACTCAACAAAGGATTGCAGCTAGCAGTCGCTCCAACCGGACACCCAGCTACCAAATTCATCCCAGAAACTGCGAAACTATCATAATGATCAGCAATGGCCGCGACAAGAACAAATGTTCTTGCGATCTGAAGAAAAATTGTCTGTCCTCGTAACTCGTAACTCGTTTGACAAAATGTTCCAGATGATGATGTCAATGATGACACTCATCAGTGGTCTCATATCTCAACACGCTCTAAGAACTGATCAAGCTGTCTCTGGACTTCTCTCTGTTTATCCAACCCCACCATGAGTCAAATTGTACTCAAAATTGGCGTGTGGAACGCCGATGGGCTGGCCAACAAGGCTCTGGAGCTGGAGCTTTTTGTACATACACATAACATTGATATTATGCTGGTCAGCGAAAGAACTGCTGCTCAAAAGCTCCCCCGAAGGACGCATATTCCTCCTCGAAACGCGAGAATTTCGCGGTTTCAGATAGCAATTTACCAACCTGTAAACCTTAACATGGATCTAAGCTCCCCTGAAGGCATTGACGACACCACTGAGCTCTTTGTTGAAAACATCTACATCGCTGTCGAGTCCTCAACCTGTTGGCAAGGATGAATAACACACCAGACTCACCTCATGCTCTTTTAAAACCTGAAGACCTGGTTAGGTCGAAAATAGCCTTGCGTCGCAGGTATATGCGTTCGAGAGATCCGGTCGATAAAAGAGCTTATCGTCGTGCTCAGGACGAGCTGAAGAAGTTGTTGCACAAAACAAAAAACGACTATTTGCTAATTTGTTACGCAGTACTAATCCCACAAAAGCACACGGACTTAACTTCTGGAAAGCAGCAAGATCAGTAAATTTGCAGCACCCTCTCAGAATCCCTATTAAGCGTGCTGACAACACTTGGTCCAGATCAGATGCAGGAATTCCCTTGGCTTTTGCTGACGAACTGGAAGGACGATTTCAGCCATTTAACCTTGCGAAGCATGAGAACGTCAAAGCAACACTGGCATTCCTTAATAATGCATCCCCAGCTTTATAACCCATTCGTTAAGTGAGTCCGGAACAAGTTTGTCTACAGATACACTCCAGTAAGGCTCTAGGATTCGAAGGTATCGATAGCAGAGTTGCCAAGGCTTTGTGCTCCTGTTCAACTCCATGTTACGTATCCACCACTTCCCTATATAATGGATGATGCCAATGCCAGGCAAGCCGGAGAACCTTGTTGCGTCGTACAGACCAATAAGCTTGCTGCCTACAATTTTTAAAATATTCGAGAGTATATTTCTTAGCAGAATGATGGCAGGCAGTAAGTTGTGTTCAGGATGCCATTTCAGATCACCAGATCGGCTTTCGAAACCACCATAACCCCAGACAAGCTCATCGAGCAACGCAGCGTATCCTAGATGCATTTGAAAATGGGAAGTACAGCTCTGCAGTCTTCCTAGACGTGAAGGAAGCATTTGATCGAGTGCTAAAAGCCCTTCTGCCATCTGCGCAATATCTCCTCCTAAAATCATATCTGCTGGAGCGAAACTTCATGGTCGAAGTGAGAGGTGTAAGATCTACTATCAGATGCAGTCGAGCTGGCGTTCCGCAGGGTAGTGTTCTGGGTCCCGTGCTATACACCCTGTACACTTCTGACCTGCCATATTCTAGTGAACTGGGTACCCTCCTGGCAACGTATGCTGATGACATAGCTTACATTACAATCTGGCCGTGTCGATTGGAGGCATCCCACAATTCTTGGACCTGTATAGCGAGTGGACGAACAGGTGGAACATATCCATCAATGCTTAAAAGTTCCAGCATTGCAATTTTTTCCTAAGGCATAAACTCCTCCCTAGGGTTAAATTGCCGTACACGGTCATTCCTCAGTCGCCCCAGGCGCTGTATCTGAGATTGATCCTGGACAAGCGGCTTACATGGAAGCAGCACACCAATAAAATGACAGCAACTTGCCGCGTGAAGCTTAGAAAGTTGAATGCTGGATGCTGAAGCCAGCGAGCAAGCTAAGCCTCAATAACAAATTGTTGCTCTACAAAGCCATAGTGATCCCTTCGAAGACATACTTCGTCCAGATATGGGGTACGTCCTCCGACTCAAACATCATGAAAGTGCGTAAGGTCCCAAGCCGAGCGTTGCGCACAATTACAAACGCGCCTTGGTACGCGAGAAATGTTGACTTCGCAAACGACCTCAACACTCCCACAATTAGAGAGCAATTAGGCCCACACCAACCACATAGTGGATGCATTGGCTATCCCGACGACCAGGCGAAGATTGATGAGGCGTCATCCTGGAGACCTTTGGACAAGCGAGAGGCAAAGAACGCGTGCTCTTCACTAGTAGCCAAAAAAATTGATACAATTTCATTGTTAATCTGAATGTTCATTTATCCTTGCGGTTATGTGTCCAGGCTATGTTCGTTGCTAATATTATCTACTCCGAGTTATAACAATTCAATTGGTTGCTTAACATAAATTCATAGAATGTATTATCTCAAAAGAAAAAAAAAGTTTCTTAGTTTCATAGTTTCTTAATTTAATGCATAGAAAGGATGGGTGTGGCTTAAGGCTAGCGAAGGGACGTAACTCTCGCGGTACATCCGAAAGCATTGCTTCGTGCAAGCATGGCCCTCATTAGCCTGTGTGCCTCACCTGGGGCGTTCCTTTGCCTAAAGCCTGGCCATCACTTGCGCCTTGTCTCCTCGGAGCCGTCGCAACACCAGGCTCAGGTAGCACTGTCCTCATGCCCCCGCCTATGGAGGAGTCCCCTGAAGCACCCATACACGCTCAGGACTTCGGTCAGGTGGAAGTTTACTTGGCCGTGCTTTCTCCCGATCCACGTCTCGAGCCTGGAAACGAGCCGGTGCACGAGCGGTGGCTCCACCGTCCCTTCGCCGAAGCGAGATTGGAGGTTAGGAGGGTGTTAGCCTTCACATCATTGCGCGCTAGCTTCTTCTCCGCCGGTGGGAGTGCTTTTTCTTGGAGCCTTCCAAATACGGTGGCCTGTTCCTTGGCCAGTCGCATTCATTTCCCGGCTGTAAGAGGGCGTCGCCATGGCCTGCGCCCAGACAGGGGCAGCGGAAAGCAGTGTCTCTTGTCATGCTCGTTAGGGAGAAATCTGCTTCCTTGTTTTGGGCGTCTGCGGCTCAGCATTATCCGAGACAGCACCTGAAAAGATGTAGCCGCCTTGGTGCCGTCATAGGCGAGGTGATTACGAACGAGTGCCTTGTATCCAGCATAACTCTAAGGTGTTTGATCGGTTTGGAAGAGCCCACCTTTATGGTCGCGATTTCTACTTTCTTCCGGCTGCTTACCAGTAGGGCTTCCGTCTTACGTGGCGCTAGCTGCAGGCCTACACTAGACAGCCATGAGCTAAGGCCGAGATGCACAAGTTACAGGTGTCTTTGACACGGGATAGCACCTTGTTAACAATGACCACCAACGTCGTCTGCGAAGCCCACGAGCTCGGAACGGCAGAGTAAGGCGCAGCACTCCGTCGTACATCGCAGGAGGGCTTAACGGATTCCGCGTCGTCGGGGGTGTTACATTCCAACGTACGGTCCTCGAAGTAGATGCTGATCGTTTTTAAGAGGTATGGGGGGACTCCAAAGTTAGATAGTGCCTCTATGATACAGCTTCATCTCGCCGTGTTAAAAGCGTTGCGTACGTCCAGCGTTACAACAAGATAGTACTCTCTCGAGCCGCATTTTCACCGCTTGCACGCTATTGCCAACCTAGCGATATCTACCACTTTTTATATGGACTTGTCCGCCGCGAGATGCTGCGCAGGATAGTGAATAAATCTGAAATTTTAATTTATTTTGGTATTAAACAATTTTTCGTGTTTATTAAATATACGTTCATATGAAAAAAAAATTTTAAAAACAACCTTTTTTAGAAGCCACTGATGGAACGACCCCCTTAATCAACTGTGTTAAGCATTAAATATATGTAAAAAACGTAATTGTTTTTTTTTTCGAGTAAACGAATGTTTTAGGGAAAAGCTCAGATCAAGTAGTTAGAATCAATAAAAAAAATTTAACATTACGATAGCAAAAATTAGGCGAAAACCGGTGCTAAAAAAACGGAATCGAACGATTTCACCAAAATCGAAATCGAATAAAAAATTACGATTACCGGAGCAGGCCTGATATTTTTAAATCATTTCACCCAGAAAATGAAATATGTCACATAAGCTTCTGAAGGGTTTGAGAATCAAGTAAAGAATTCCTTGTAAATATACATCATTATTGAGACAATTTGTTCCAAACGGTGTCCGAGCCTTTCTCTTAAAGTCAATATGGAAAGCAGAATATTCAGCCATGCTCCGGTAATCGTAATTTTTTTTCGATTTCGATATGGCCAATATTTTTCGATTTCGATTTTAGGTGCTCCGGTTTTCGCAAAATTTTTGCTATCGGAATGTTTAGTTTACTTGCTGCTTGATTTGTGCTTTCCCTGGATATAGTAGCTCATCGCATACTCGAATTAAATCAAAAAATATTTTTTTACACACATTTTAAGACATTAAGTTAATTTAACACAGCTGTTTAAGCACAATAGAGCTGCCACATTTTCAACAGTCTTAATTCCGATGTTTACAATTAATTTCTAACTGCATTTTGACCATTAAAGTAATTAAATGAACTAGCAGTATTTATAACCAATATTTATGGCCCTTCTATAAATTTATTTAAGAATTAAATTATATTTTATAAGCACTTTTACCAGCCTGTTTCGTTTCACCAACAGTATCGCAACCTTCGCGATAAGTTTCGGCGAGTTACTTATCGACATTTGGCTAAATCGAAAATTCCTTATGCCGACGGCAAAATTTGGTTTGTCAAAATTGAGGTGGGGTCAGAAATAAATTTTTTATAAAATAACTACAAGTCAGAATGATATTGTGGTGGTATGGAATAAACATCAATAGACCACTGAGTAAACTATTTTTTTCCCTTGGTAAATAAGAACTGATTTGATATAAAAAAGGCATTTACTTTTCATTTCGGCCAGACAAAGGTGCCCGTTTTACAAATCGAAAAAAATTTTAGGATTTCGAAAACCGGAGCACCAATTTTTCGATTTCAAATCGAAATCGAAAAAATGTTACGAATTCGATTACCGGAGCATGGCTGATTATTTTCGGTACTCATAAATTATTTTCCAAATTCATATAAATAAATTATTAATTAATTTTTATTAAGACGTAAATCTTATGATATACATTTTAAAATAAACTCCTCTCTTTGTATTTTATAGCTTAATGTGATACACTTCGTCTGTATTCTTCATGGCGAAGGGTCGCTCTCTCGCGCTTAGATATTTGTCGCTCTCACCCTCCCGCTTAACCGTGTAGACTGATCTGCTCTTTGCACACTGGTCTAAGGTTTGTTAAAAATTCCTTTAACGTTGTCTATGGTATTAAAAACTGCCATAAAAATATTTTTGGTCAAACCAACCAAGTATTATTTGCATTACGGTTGCATACGGTTGCACATGCTAAGTGTGTCAAATTGACAGCTCGTATCGCAAATGTAATTTTCAGTAAAATGGGATTACATTACTGTTGGCAGCCCTGTCGAGATGTTGAGAAGAAAAAATCCTTTATGGACCAGACCAGAAGTAGGTTTAGTGAGCTCATTGTAAATGTTCGGAAATTTTTGAAGCTATTAAACCAGTTGCCCAACCGCAAGTAACCTGCTGCTGTTCTTTTTGGAAACACCTTTCGGCAATTCAGGCCGTTTCCAACAGGCTTTCAAATCGAGACCACCTCATAGCTCTCCGGTACAAAAGATCTAACTTCTGGTCGCAAAGCAACAAGGCCCTTGTAATAACTTATAGCTCTAGGTTACTTCAGTATACCTGGACCTCGTAGGTCATCAGATGCTGTGTCAAATGTCTTTCAGACTGTGGCGCAGCATGACCTTATTGATGGCCTGCTTGACATGTCTTTGTCTGAAAAATCTTTTAACCGCATATTGGACCTTTGTTTCGTCTCTGATTCTTTAGGTGTTAAATTATACACAGTTGCTATATTGACGCTGCATGAAGATCCTTACCATCTTACCTTCGAAATAACTATTGATACGGGGACGGTTGTAAAAAATAAATATGTTTGTTTAGCCAATAAAGTTCGCTGTTTCGTTTAGCTTTCACATACTAATAATCTAATATCTGAACTTTATTGGGCAAATCTGTACATGTGTACTGACATGGCAGTGGCCGTGGACATTTTTTACAGTGCGATGAACTCGTTCTTTTTATCCTGTGTTCCACTACCCTATCCGTCTGTCTCCAGTTAACCACCGTGGTTCAATAAGGAGTTAACACGCCTAAAAAAAAACGATCTTACTATCTAATTATCTTAGTTCTCGATCGATATATACCGTCTTTAGCGCTCGGTCTTATAATAATTATTTGACTCCTTTTAGGGCTCAGTTCGCACAGGACCCAAAACAGTTTTAGATTTATGTTAACACCAAGCGAAAACCAAAACTATACCTTTCGTCGCTTTCATTTAAGCAAGCTCTAATTAGGCAATCGCCGATCTATTTGCTGAGATTCTTAAAACCACTAATTCTTCAACCAATTTAAGCAAGATAAACCAGATTATCTCTTTCTCTATGCCAAGATGGAATAAAGGGCTGTGTACTCGGGTATTGTGCCGAGGCCCTGTGCAACTACCCTCTAAAAATTTGACCTCATTTTAGGAAACATCAGATTTTGTTCTTATTTTGAAGGAATCATTTATTATACCTCTTTACAAAATAAGCAGCAAATCGGATGCTGGTAACTATAAAGGAATCACTAAGTTGTTGGCAATTCCAAAACTCTTCGCGATTGTAACAACTCATCATCTGCAGCATTTATGCAGGTCCGTAATTTCTCCATGTCAGCATGGATTTATGAGGCGAAGATCAATCACTATAAATCTTTTGGAACTAACCTCTTTCGTTATTAGGGGTTTCCAACGTAACCATCAAACTGATGTTATTTACACAGACTTCAGTAAAGCTTTTGACTCAGTTAATCATTTTCTTCTTGTAAGGAAGCTCGATTTAATGGGGTTTCCGGCTGATCTTCTTAATTGGTTTCAGAGTTATTTGAGTGACAGGACTCAAAAGGTTCTGTATAAGAATGCTCTATCCAACTCCCTTAGTGTCACATCTGGCGTCCCACAAGGCAGCCATCTCGGCCCACTGCTATTTACATTGTTTATCAATGACCTTCCGCTAGTTCTAACCAACTCAAGAGTACTTATGTACGCTGACGATGTTAAACTATGCCTGCAGTATAAGGACAGCTCATGCCAGTCAGACTTACAATCGGATCTTAACAACTTTCAAGCATGGTGTCGTGCTTATTACATCTCAACATATCTAAGTGCAAACTGATGACATTCTCACGTGTCACTCCCCAGTATGCAACATATATGCTTAGTGATTGCGCTTTGGAAAGAATCACTCTTGTTGATGATCTAGGTGTTCGTCTAGATCCTAAGCTTTCGTTTTCAGATCATATTTCTTGCATGGTTAAACAGGCCAAAGGCGTGCTGGGATTTATTAAAAGATGTTCGAAGGGATTCGATTCTCCTTATATAACGAAGACTCTTTTTACTTCGCTAGTTCGACCTATTTTGG
>VNJU01009632.1:0-144120 GCA_008042675.1 Drosophila seguyi | reverse complement strand
TGAAAGCCGTGCATCGCCTGGATGGCCGCGTTGGCCGAGTGCGGGTTGTCGTAGGAGACGAAGCCGAAGCACTTGGACAGGTTGGTCTGCTTGTCGATGAACACCTTGGCTGACAGGACATTGCCGAAGGGCAGAAATGTCGACGCGAGATCCGTGTCAATGAACTCCTGAGGTAGGTGATAAATGAAGAGGTTGCTGCCATCTGGACCTGGTAAAGTACAATTTAAAAACATTAAAAATTAATCGAATTAGGTAATTTTGGCTTGAAAACTCACCCTCGATTTGTTTTCCAGCCACGCCCGCTGCTGCCGCTTGAAGGGCGCTGGGAGTCAGGGGCTGAGCGGCGCCATAGGCGGCGGCTCCATTTGTCAGTCCACTCAGGGAGGAGCTATAGGGGTCGGCGGCACTCGGGGGCCCTAGAAGTTACAGAAGAAATCATCAGTATTATTCACAAAAAAAAAAAAATTAAATTCAATTAAAAAATAGTCTCAAATAATACTTAAATTTGTACTTGTAGATTTCCAAAGAAAAAAATTACCCAAAACACACATACACACACTCAGAAACAGGACAAAACACACACAGTGGGCATACAGGACAGGACACAGAGAAAAATAGAATCAACCATAAACTAGAACCATATCTGAACAATAAAGGAACCCAAGTTGAGTTAACGCATATGAGATTTCGGCCCTTTATTTATTATGATTTTTAGCCGTCCTTTTTTTCTCACTTTGTTCTCAACCGTTTTATGCCTCCTTTTATCTTGTACTTTTTTTTGGGGCCCACGTCCTTTCATTATTAAATTTTGAACTCTCTTTTATTTTGCTTCTGTATCCTGGGGGAAAAAAATGTGTTAGCCTTTGTTGTTTGGTCTCTCCGCATGGCGCCTGTTTTTTAATTGAGCCAGCAAACATTTTCGCAGCAGTGCTTTGCTTTTTTTCATAATCTACCTACTATAAATTTATTACTTTCTTTTAGTTTTCCCTTTGTATTCTTTGACTGCTTTATATAAGCATTTTTTTATTGCGTTTGCAAATTTTTTGGGTGCAGTTTTCATGCCAGCATTTTGGCGGACATGTAAGTTTTAGAAGGAAATTAATTTAATGTTTTGTGGAATCCATAAAAGTTGCTAATTGAAAAGCTAATTGGAATCGTGAAAGTGGAAAATGCTTGGATATTTATTGCCCCAACTTTTCGTAGTTTATTTGAAATAAATGTGAAGTTATTTTTTTATTTGTATTGGTATATCGGTACTAACTTTAAATATATTGTATTTGCTTTAAGTAAATATAAAATCAAAAGTTCTCGTTATAAATCCCCTAAAAAGTCGTATACACTTAATTTCCTTTTTTATTTATTTGTCTTGAAAATCCTGCTTTCCCTTTTTCCTAGACATTTAATATACGAGATTTTCTTTCATGTAAATATTAATCCCGTGCCTATGCCATCCAATCTGAGCTTGAATCTGCGGAATGTTGTGGCAATATATTTTTTTCGCTTCCATTTTGTTTTATTAAAAACTCATTTTTTTTTTTCAAATGCAATCAAGAACGTGTTGTTTGAATGCCGTTTATTTCCTTTTGTCATAGATTTCATTCCTTTCCGTGCACTGCCTTTCAAAATTGCTCTTTTTATGATAAATTCTGTTTTTGCGTTGGTTTTTGGGAAAACTCTTTTTATTTTTATTGACAAAGATGGGCAAACTGTAAAAATGCACACATAAAAGGGAAAAATATATTTCGAATTAGAAACGTTCAGACAGAAATTTAAGTTGGTATCGCAGACAGGGATTCTCCAACAGCGATGTAAATATACAGACGAATTTAATTAACTATTGAGTTTTGGCATTTTCAGAATATTTCTATATTAGTTTTAATGTTTATTTTTGGGAGTTTACTATGGAAACATATTTGAAAGAAGCTTGTTGATGAAACGAAAATTCTAAACGTAAATTTCAGTATTTGTTTAAGTTGCATTAGGATTTTGGAATATTAATAATACATTTATTTAGGAACCTGCAATACTTTTTTATTATATATATATTTATATATATTTTAATCGTTGTTAGTTATTAAATGATAGGGCACGGCTGGGCGCTGTCATAGGTTCATGCAGGCTGCGTGGAGGCTGTATTATTGGAGCTTTTGTTCAGTGTTAGTGTGATTAAGTGCCAGAGGTAAAACTCTGTTTGATTACATTACAAAACAATAGAACACATACAAACATTTACAAAATACACAAAAACACAATCACCCGTACCCGAAACATACGTTTTGATACACTCAATGAACAAGAAATATTAGATAATTACTATAATGGACAAGGGAATATTAATATTTAGCTTTTTTAATAATTGGATATTTTTTCAGTTTTAACACGAAATTGGATCTAATTATTTTAGATTTTCAGTTTTTAAATATCAATATAAAATGTGTAATTTAATATTAAAAATATATATATATATATGTATATTAAGACAGGAAAATCTTTTGAAAATATTTGTTTGACTTTTGGAGAAGGAAAGCCTAACCGTAGGGTTTTGGCTCTTGGTAAAAAGTATCAAAAATGTTCTTTAAGTGTAAATAAGTTTAGCAATTGAATTTTATCAAGTTGAAAGAGAATTTTCTAAAACGTAACAGGATTACCTAAGCAGGGCAAGTACTCTCAAAAAGAGAGATTGTTGCTTTGTTTGAGTGTTAATTACGACTTTGTTATCTACTTACACAGCGCGTTCAGGGTCAGCGTTTGACCTCCCACCTGCTGGGTGGGCGTGGCCATCAGCTGCGACATGTTGAAGGCCGCTGCCGATGGGGGTGGCTGCTGTTGCTGTTGTTGGGCGGCGGCGTAGGCCAGACGTTGGTGGTGCAGACTGTTAGTCCCGCTGCTGTTCTGGCTACTCTGGCTGTGATGGGCGATGGTCAGCGGATGGTGGGCATGGGCGTGGGCATGGGCGTGGGCGGTGGGTGTGGCTAGTAGGGCTACCAGATTCTGCATAGACAGGGATGGAGCGGTGAGCAGTCCAGTGCCAGGAGCATGCCCGGCGGCAGGGATCCCGATGCCGCTGCCGCTGCTGCTGCCGCCGCCGCCGCTGCTGCTGCCTGTGGGTGGTGCGGATGGTGATGGGCCGCCGCCGCCGCCGCCAAGTGGGAGAGGTGCTGCTGCTGCTGCTGCTGCGACGGCAGCCGATAGAGATGCGGCTGCTGCGGATGCGGCGCTCCCGGCGGCGCCACCTGATGGGTGTGACTGAGGCTGTGGCTGTGACTGTGGGTGCTGGCTGTGGTGGGCACTGTTATCCGATGGGTGGTGGAAATTTAGTCCTGAGTTCCATTGTTATTTTTTTTGTTTTGGTTTTGTTTTGTACAGTTTTGAGTTGGTTGGTTTTATGGTTTAAGGTTTTGAGTTGGTTGAGTTGGTTGATTGATTGTACATGACCACAGAGTCAATCATAGACATACCAAATAATGTTCAACGAATATTTATATATATAAAAAAACATAGAAGAAAACACACACCCAATTGGATTATTTACATTTACAAAAAATTATAAGAAAAGTAATTTCAATTTAACATTTTTTCGTTTTTCGTTTCGGTTTGGGTTTCGATTCGATCAATTTTATGTAAATATGTAAACATACAAATCAAAAACATAATAAAAAAGGAGGAAAAATAAAGAAAGTGGGGGAAGAGGGAAAAAAAAACATAAACAAAATGAAAATGGGTAACATAAAATGAAATAATAATACAAGGAAAATAAATTATGGAACATATAATAAAAATACTGACTGAATATTTTAATTTAAAACGGTAAAATCAAAAAAATTAAATTTTAACAAATTATTTAATTGAAATTAAAATCTTGTAAGAAATTATAAATCGAAGTAATCAAATAATAAAAAGGTACAAATAAAAATAACATAGTAAACAGAAAAATCTTAAATAAAAAAATTAAAAACATAAAAGACATTCAACTAAATATATAAAAATTTTGATTAACGCAACGGAGGGATGCAAAATTGTACAAAATAATAATAAATAAATAAAAATCAAACAAACATAAACGCAGAGACATAAAATTCAATTCAATTGAATGCAGTTAGACATAAAGTAAATATATATAAAATTATGTAAATCAATGGCATTAAATAATTGAATAAATCTAAGAAAAATGCTGGCGGAAGGAAACCGGAAACAGCAAATCGCTCGCGTAGGTTTCCGGTTTCCGTTATGCTTTTCGTAGGCTGCTCTTATGTTGCATACTTGGCGGCGCTGGCAAAATATTGAAAGCTTTTTTTTCTACACAAAACAAGAATCCTGTGAACACACACACGCAGAGAGGCAGAAAAAGAGGGAGAGAACAGGCAGGTGTGTGCATGTGTGTGTGTGGGAGGGAGGAGGTTGAGAGAAAGGGAAAAAGAGATGCACAGGGACATTCACATAAGGAGCCGGGCATTGTCTAGCATATTTAAGGAATATTTCTCAAATTGCTTCCTCGCTTTGAATGAGCTGCATTATATGTGTGTGTGTGTGGGTGTAGTTCTGATATCCTTTGCCATCCCCTACCACATTTTCTCCTCTGCCCTTTTTTTTTGTGGGCATAATAAAACTTTAAGAGTTCTCACCTGCGGACAACTTCAGGTGCTGGGCTGTTGCCACATTGGAATTGCATTTGTTTACCTGCCAGGCCCCCGGCTATTGGGGCCAAAGCATACTATATTTCTTTGTGTGTGGAGCCCTTCGTTTCAGCCACCTTTGATGGCGCCTTTTGCCCTTGGGGCCTTTGGCAGGACTTATAAAAATTTCAAGTCGACAAATGGGCAAAAGAAGCACAGAGGAGAAAATGCTAGACAAAGACGTTCCTGGATGGTGGTTATTCCTTTGCGGACTTACCTCCACTGTCTTTCATAAGTGGGTAAAAATTTTGCTTGGAGCTTCAAATATTTTACTAGCCTTAAGAGGGATTATTAAGTCACTATACGATATGTATAAACTCGATTAATTGTAATATTTATTTCCCGTAACTCTTTATTCTACCGAAGCTTAACTATCAACGTTTTCCCCTTATCTTTCTGTTTTCAGACATAATTAAATAAGGTTTTTCTGTCAACGCTCGATCCTGAAATTGGTCAAATCAGTCAACGTTTACAGGTCCGCCGCATCCACTTAACGGTCTCATTCCGCACTTATATACAAAAAAGTGGAAAAAAAAACATATAAACGAAACGAAGGAGCGCAGAGGACACGTTCCATACATTTGCTGGCCATCAGAGTTCGGAGTCGTCGAGTCCTTTGTGGGCCCCTCCTGTATCTGGCATTTAAAAACGTCATTTGTTATTCAAGTGGCATACGTCGTCGCTCTAAGTTCCTCTAACTGCCCAAGAGCTGCCCTCACTGTCCGTTCACAGTAACTGCCGTTGGGGTCAGGTCGAACTGGTGGCTACCTTCTCCTCCTTCTTTTTATTGCATTGCCTCTGCTTTTGTCACTTTTCCTCAGTACGAATCCCATCCGCATGCCCTCCTTCTTGATTGAATATGTCTACTATAGGATAAGGTATGGTTTTTCTTTTTTTTTTCATAAATTTTTATTTAAGGATTTAAGCTTGAAAATTAGGGAATATTTGTTTATTTCTATAAAAAGTAAGAAAAAATGTCTAATTAATTTTCTCTTATTTTTAGTTTAGTTAGTGTATCTCATCTACCTAAAGAGTTCCCCTTTCGGTACCGGATTTTTTGCGCTTTGTACGATTACATCACGCGCCGCTCAACATTCGGCTGTCTGTGATTCCCCTTTTTATTTCGTTTCGACCCCACCTTACCCCCTCACTGCTCTTTGTTTGTTCAAGCCCTTGTGCTTGATTTGTTATGCGCAAAATGTCCACGTTTACGGCGAGACTGGTCAGAAGGGGGCGTGCCACGTCGTCGGTCATTCTAATGAAGCGGCGCTGCATATGCAACACGTTTACATCGACGCCCTGTACGTGTGCGACTGTTGGCCAGAAATCTGAGAGACAGTCTGGGCCATCATCATCATCATCATCGTTCTCATCATCATCATCCTCGTGGCAGCATCATCGTCGTGTCATCCCGTCATTGTCGTTGTCCACCTTTTAATCCTATTACAATGTTTTTGTTTTATTCATCAGGCTCTCGAGTTGCCGGGCCTGGTTTTCTCCCATCTTCCCCGTAACTTTTCCGTGTTTCCCTCTGCCTCTCTCTCTGTCCCCCCAGCGCCTGCATTTATGCAGATTTTGTTGCTTAAATTGAAATTAATTATTTGTCAGTTGTTGCTGCTGGAAGAAGGATTTCCCGTTGCTTCGTTTCCCGCTTTTTTGTTATTTTTTCCCCATTTCGCCTAACTCAAATCTGCCGGTTATAAATGAAGTTAGTTGGGAAGAGGGATTTTTTTTATCTACTTTAAGATTAATTCTTGTTGACTTATTTAAATGTCAAACAAATGGCAGCTTATGGGACGCAAAAGGAGTGCTTTTAAATTGTGTTGCTTAGGAAAGGACCTCATAATTTTAATTTAGGTAAGGGGCAAACCACACACGCACATAGAATACCTGCATTTTTCTTTAATAATTACAGCTCATTCTACATTCTCTAAAATCTGTTTTGAACCTAATTTTTATCTCTATTCATTCGATGCTAAACATACACATTTAAGATAACTCTTTCGATCCACTGAGAAATAAAAGGGAACATCCAGAAAGTTAAGATACGTAAAAATTAAATAAAATGAATTATTTTTTGGGAACATATTTTTGTTTTTGCAATAAAAACACATAAAGAGTGCGCGTTTAAACAAAAAAATAAAGATAAACAGAGAGTAAGAACACACGAAGAAAACAACGAGCAAATGTGTGGAAACATAGACAGGTAGTATGAAAGTTACGGATAATAGATATATAGATATAGATATATAAAGAGTGGAAGATGCAACGTTGTGGGTTTGTTCAGTGTCTGTGACTAAAATCGAAGATTATAGAAGTAAATATATGGATAAGAATATTAATTATGAATAGAATATTATAAGTTTTCACTTTAACTGTCTCATCCATATATTTTCTAATCTCAACTAGGGGGGTAATCTGGGGTGGATCTGACCTATCGGATTAACCTAACTTTAACTCTAATCTCACGGCAGCCACTCACCTGGCATGTAGTGTGCCGGACTCAGTCCGTATCCGTGGAGCTGCTGGTACAGCTGAAACTGAGCCGCCGTCGCTGGATCTGTTCCCAAGTAAGCGGCAGCTGCCGCCGCCGCTGCCGCAGCTCCCGGGTGCGGATTACTGGCCAGCAGGGTGGGCGCCAAGGATGCATTGAGGGCGGCGGATGAGGGCACCTGAACGAGAGCTGCTTGGGCCGGTGCTCCGGCCTGCTGCACTGGAGGTACTGCTGCCAAAGCGGCGGCCATCGATGGATTCGGGCGGGCCGCTGAGGGTGTGGTGGCTATCAGGGCCGTGGCCGCATTAGCGGTGGGCGTGGCAGCCGCAGCAGAAGCTCCGCTGGCCGTAGGTCCTGTCAGGGCATTGATGCCACAGAAAGCATGAAGCTGCTGCATTTTCTTCTGGTCCTTCTCCTTCTGCGTGTCTGCGAACTTGACGACCAATGGGGCCGAACAACCCTCCATGGTCTGACTTTGGTGGAGGGCCTAAAAAAGTAAGGGGATTAATATAAGCGTTAAATAAAGGTTTTTTTTAATTGATTATAATCCCATTAACAGTGTAGAACAAGGTTCTAATTTAATTCAGCGTACTTATTTATTTATTTTATTATTATAAATTCAGCGCCTCTAAATTTACGTCTTTAATATTTTTACAATCCCACTAAAGTGTGTGTATTTTTCGCTGACATCACTATCGTATTGTCTCCCTTGCTATCGAAATATCGTATCATAATACTAAATCTAAAAGGTAGAGTGACCGTGATGCTGGCTTATTAAATAGTTTTTTAAGCAATATTACTCATACGCAGTGTTGTCATTTCCCCAAAGAGATTCAAGTCATAAATAGGACCATAATAATATATTTAATTTATAAAACCCCCATCCCACATCTTAAATATTTTTCTAGACCCATGCGATCCAACAACACGTTGCATCTTTATCCCGCCATGGCTCGGAAAAACTGTCTTTGGGCTGTGTAACCATGGCGACCTGTTTTAAAACTCGGAAATTTCCCTAATTACTTTGTAGCCAAGAGCAGCAGTGTCGCCGCGCTGGCCGGAGAGGGGGCAAAACAATGCGCCGGCCATAAAAGTCGCGCCAGAGCCGCAAGAATTATAGTCAATGTAATTAAAGAGCACTTCTGGTGGCTGCCACGATACAGGCGGCCCGACCGACAGAGGGGGCATGCGGGCGTGGCAGGATGCAGGCCAGAGTTGCCAGCGCCGCCACAATTGAGCGGAAGTTTCGGAGCCCAGGTCGCCATAGTCATAGCCATAGTCCCGGCTGAGTTTCAATGATAAAGTCTACATAAACCGGAAAATAAGTAAAGTGGCTTGCCAACCCCCACCCCGCCGTTGAGCGCCGCGAAACAGTCCCCTCATCAGACCGCAGCCTAAATGCCTTTGCTAAATGTTTGGCCTGGTTTTCGTGACGCCGCCGCCGCTGCCGCCAGGGTTGCCAGCGACGCCTCGATTCTCGCCCCATCTCATCCCCAAATGCCATTCCTGCGCCATTTTGTTTGTTTTCGGGCTTAGCAGAAAGGTGTAAATTAAGTCGCTTAAGCGGACAAATGGCTGTGTGGGTTAAACTATCCAGGAGGAGGCTTGTCAAATGGGTGGACATGCGGCTGCGGATGCGGCTTAAGTGCGCGTCATTATTCTGATGCTGTAAGCCGTCGGAGAGGCTGCCATAAAACTTATCAAAACTGTTTTCGACCCCTAAATAGCTTTGCCAACTGAGTTTGTGCTTAGAAATTTCCCAGGGAATCATTCAAGGAGAAAAGCGCAGGTGGGCAGGGACATTCAAGTTGTGAAAACTAAATAGACTTGAACTGAGTGTATTTAAGATTTGATTGAGGAGTACTGGAGATATAAGTACCACTAATATTAATTTATTTAAAAAGCTGGTAATATTTATTTGGAATGACTCAGTAGGCAATGACATATTTTTTTATAGCATAACCATTTGCGGAATTATTTAAAGTATTAAAATCTTCATTTAGCTGTTTTCCGTTCTTGTATATTATTAAACTAGAACGTTAGAGAGGTCCTTTTAAACTCATTCTACTCAAAGGCTTTCCGTATTTATTTAAGCTTCCTTACTAATCCTCGGTCATTTTTCACAGCTCAGTCTCTACAACTCTGCTCGCAAAAAACAAGAAGGGTTAAATGACCCGTTGGCCAACAGTGAGCACTGGAAACCCAACCGCATTCCGAACTTGGCCTGGACTCGGCGCAAACCACTTGACAAATTAGCGAGACGAATGCGAAAAATAAAATCTGCATGCGTTGAAAAATGCTATCATCATTTGGCCACCCATTTTCCGCCCTGCGTCCGCTTACTCATACTTTTTCCTTGGCTTTCATTCCGGTTTTCGCAAAGAAAAAGAGACTTAATGGAGGAGTACCGAGCGGCAGAGAACAAATTGCTGGGCCATAAACATGGCACATTAATATTAAATGCACTCTGCCAGCAGCTTCAGCACGAGCTTGGCTTGGGCTTAGCCTGGGCTATCCTAGGGCTGGTTTTTCTTCGTCCTGGATTGCATTTGATGGCGCTGCATACTTTCAGGCGTCAATAGACTGCAATGACTTTGCATCTCTCGCTTCGGTCGCCTCGATCCAAATCATTTGCTTCTTTTTGGCCTTAACACATCTCTGGTGACTGGATCCTTGGGATCCTTGGACCCCTTAACCCAGGCCCACACCCATTGCCGGCGTGTGCGTGCCTAGAATCCCGTAATTTGACTTCAAATGCATTAAAATCGCTCGTCCTTACACTTGGATTCCTGTACAGTGATAACTTGTGAGTAATGATCCTTAAATAATGTTCTTTTAACTTTAGTTAAATATTTTTAAAATCATTTAAACATTAAATGCTGGAATTAACAAGTGCTTCCCTCTTCTAAAAACCTTTCATATTCAACTCAATCTTTAAAGATCAAATAAATATATTTCATGCCTACATGAGGCACATTTCCTGGACTATAAGGCAGCATCCTTAGATTACATCGCATCCCGTCCATACCGTACAGCCTTCCAGTATCTGTGTACTTTGCTATGCGCCAGTGTGCATGCATGGCTTTGCAATGGCCGTCCGCCCACAACAACATTCATCTTGCAAAAGGCGACAAATTATGTGCAATATACACAGAACAGAGACGGCATGTTCGGACGCTCCATGTGGGGGTGTGTGTGTGTGTGTGTTTGGCTGTCGGAAGTTTGTAATTTTGCCTGTTTCCGGCACAAAACTTGCATTAGTGTTGGCTGGCAGTGTGTGTGTGCTGGATGTTTGCTTAAAAGTGAAAGAGATGGCATGGGAAATGTAGGATCCTGTGGGGTTACTTGGTTGCCAGGATTACCGTTGACTTCTTCCGCTGCCAGAGGCGGCGTCTTGCTTGCGTTTCTGCTTCCTGTTTGCAGTTGCATGCGGTTTTTGTTGTTGTTGGTGTCTCCGTCGCTGTCATTGTGGAATGAAGCTGTGGCCGTGTGGGTGAATCTGCTTGTGTGTGCGAAAGAGACGTGTTTTATATGCGCGACTCTTGCCGCCACAGCAATTAATCATGGCGACAGTTTTTCCCACACACTCGCTGCAGGAGCAAAGACAATGATGCGCTTAAAGCAGATAATCGGAATTTAAGCTGATCGCATTCTGTTGATCTTTCTTGGATTTTTTTTTGCTGGTGAGGGGATTTTTATGTCATTGGTAGAGATTTTTTCGACGACCATGAGTCTTCGATAAGTTTGGAATGGTTTTTGGGCTACGAAAATCAGGTATTCACTGATGGAAGCATTTTGTATATTATGCTAGGTATTTATATAAATATTACTAGTTGAACGTTTTGCTTATCGGATTGATAATCTAAGCAGATAACTTCTTTGCATAGGTTCTATAGCTAGTACGCGCAAATTTCACCTTTTTACACTATTTCTTCGTTATTATTCATATTTTCCCACTCTCTAATATTAAATATAAAACAATTTTCTTTAATTTCTTATAAGCCAAACACAAAACTCACCTTGATCGCCCCAATGGCGTTCTGTTTGGTAGCGAATGTGACGAAGGCGCAGCCCTTGCTTTGGCCTGCCTGATCCCGGAGCACGGTGCACTCCTCGATGGTTCCGTGCCCGGTGAAGAGTTGCCGCACATCGGCCTCGGTGTACTTTTTGTTCAGCATGCCGACGAAGAGTTTCCGCTCTGCAAATACATCAGCGGAAAATGCGAAATGAGTGGAATGTTTTCAGTGAATGCTTGCGGAAATAAACATAAAATAAATACGTATACGGCAGGAGGGTCGACGTAGAGTGCTAAAATTAACATAAATAACAATTGTGGGGAATGTGAAGAGCCGGGTCAAGAGGTCCTGCAACTGCAAAAGCGCGGGCCTTAAAGGCACTAACTTAATGAGTTGCCAATGCAGGCAGGAACTATTATTATGGTCGGTGCGGTACTTCATTCAGGGCCGTAAAAATGTTGCCCCAACTGAGGCTGCTGACTGATTGACTAACGGACCGAATGACTGACTGACTGAGTGACTGAGTGACTGACAAAAGCTGCGAACGAAATGGTCGCCATAAAAATGGCATTAAAAGACCGAGCGAATGGGTACATATGTGTGCGGCTTAACAGCTTTAAAGCTTATGGTTGGCAAAAGGTGACACTATAATAATAGTCTAGCTGCTTTCAAGCTAAATAATTAATTGAAACAAATTTGAAAATATCGTAACGAAAGTAGACGGCAAATTTAAGCTAGTATTAAGTAGGCCTGGTGAGGAGGGTCGACTTGCCTAGCTTCTCGGCTGGAGGAGAGTCAGTATAAGTTTCAGTTTAGTCTTAGAAAGACGTCTTCGTCTAAATTCGTGTCGAAAAAAAGGTAAAGATTCCTCATTTTCTTATTTATTTTATTTACCTCATTTATTTTTCACCTCATTAAACAAAAGTTCTGCTCGCCTTTTCGTTACTAGTTCCGACCTCGCACCGTAACATTGGTGCCAGGTGTGGTGTCATTAGGGTTTAAGACAAGAATAATGCCAAAGATGTCGGCTTACCACAACCGTCTAGCCTCGCTGAGAGGCTAAGTCAAGAATCGCAGACGGAAGGCGCCGCGCTAAATGCTGTCGACTGAGCCTTAAACCGCTCGGTCCGGTTGTTTTGGAATAAGGTTGATGTTTTGGATGAGACGCTTAACGTAAAGAGGTAATAGAGGTTTGAACAGCTGTGGTCGACCATCGAGGAGATGCTGTGTGGCCGATCAGGGAAAAGCCTAGAAGAGTAGACTCTCATCTGCAACTTCATGACGCAGACAATGAGCAACCGGGCGCCCGACAGTTTTTCTCATGGAGTCCGTCCTGGCCCCCGTGCTCATGCCGCCGCCCAAGGAGAGTGGCGAGTACAGGCAGGACAGCACCTGATCGCAGCCGCCGATATCAACAAAATTCGATACGACCTTCGATTGAATGCTGTGGAAGTTTGGCTCTACGCTCCCACACGGAAGATGGGACGTTGCCCTAACCTTCAGTCGCATTAGATTGGACCGGCTTTATCTTCCGCCATTACCCGGATCTTGTGCGTATCCCCACCTGCCTGTGCCTTCTTTTGACTGTTCTTACGTGTTACCATGCGCGTGACTTTGGATGTGTTGGGGTGCCTATCTTTCGTGGGTAGATTCCACGGTGGCGCTTACTGGTTTGGCTTGGGGAGATCATGCTTTACTCTAGGAGCAGAGGATTTCGGGGCAGGAGTAACTCTTTATCCTTCTTGTCGCCTGAGTAGTTGGCATCAAAGAATCGTTAGAACTATTGTAGAAATTTCATATTGTCTTGCATACGACCTTTAATCAGTTTATCAATGGGAACATCCTTAACTACTGACAAATTTGCAAAGGCCGCCTGCAATAGCTTGGAATTATAAATGTAATCGCGCTCAAGATTCGTTCTACAGTTCATTTTCTTTGGGTTGACTGAACTGGGAAACGGTATGTCCATAAAGTGGCAGTATTCGGAAACCGTGCGTAGCAGGTTGATTTTGTCAAGTTCAGCCGGCAGGCGATGGTTATCCCATGCCCAGCTTCTGTTATAGGAGTGTCAGTATGAGTTCGACTGGCTAACAAAAATAATAAACATTGGTAAAAAGATTCTTGGCTTATTTTTCCCCTCATTAACATTTGATTTTTTTTTTAGTTGAATTATCTTTAAATTCTCTATAGAATATGGAATCCTACTTAAATATAATTTTTAATTTTAAAAGAAACATTTTCAAACCCGCAGCATCACTGACCTGACTTAAAGCCACAACAAGTGAACACATGTTTGGGGGATTTTCTTTTATGAACTCATAGCTGGGCGCTTAAATACGTTAATGAGCTGCCACCGTGCGTGCTGGCTTTCCACGTTTAACGATCGACCAGCGAGTATTTAACCCGAATTGCGGAACACCCGGCGTATGAGTGATATTTGTTGGTTATTTCTGATTTTTTGACTCTTCGTTTCGAGCGAGGGGAATTGCAATTAATCAGGGGACAACTTTGTAAGCAGCTGGGTCTGTAGAGGGGAATTCAACTTTAAAATGACACAATAAATCGTCCTTCGAATATATGTATATGCGATTCTACCTCTTTCATATCGAAACGAGAACATTTGTAAGGGAAAAGTTTTGGTGCACGGCAATTGTTATGCTTTATCTCGGTCGGTCCCCATGTGAAACTTTTGGGGGAGCGCACATGCAAAAGACTTAAAAACGCAATCGCAACAAATCGAATCAATGCAACAAGAACTGCAGCCAAAAGAAGGAGCAACTTTTCATTCTGCAACACTTTCCACATTCCTCTAACTGCCCCACAACTTGCCTTAAAGTTTTCCAGAGACAAAACCCAGACACATATGAACATACGTATAAGGGGCGATTCCGAGGCATTCTCCTTAAAACAAACTAAGCGTGCGTTCAAACCACTACTCGATACCCTAACTAAAGGGGGAGTTTGGCAGGGAAATTAAGTTGGAAACAGTACAAAATATATAAGGAAATATGAATAAAAAATATATATATCAAAATATCGCAAAGTTAAACAATTAATATATATTTTATCCTTCTTTCTTCCCACTCTAATTTTGCTTAAGTAAATGTTGTTTTTAAACATATTTAATTTTTAGAGTACTTAAACTCCAGCATATTCCAATTGAAAACACACCCTCTCCAGGGTTCACCGCTTTGGGCAGGAGTGTCGTAAAGTATAAATATAGAAAATTGTGTCGCTGCAAGGGAAGTGATTGGAAATTGTTGCTTTCGCCTGGAGTTGGCACCAGCAGAGACCCCAAACCGAGGCACTCAGAACGCACTCAGCCTGCTTGGGGGTCTTATCTCAGGTGCTTTCCTTCTTTTTTGTGGGAGCTGTGAGGTGTGGGGTACGTTTTTTGCACTTCTGTGTGCTAAATACACAGGAAGTTATAGGTCTTTCCCAGCACTCAGGTCCCAGGTCTGTTTGCAATGCACCCTCTCTGTCGGTCCGGCACATGTGGAAAATTTATTTGAGGTTAGTTCAGGTGCGACACAAGGAGTAACATTTTATATATTTATTGTATGGATTTGCCATTTTAAGTTGAAACTTTGCCAGCGAGAAGATACGTACGAGTGGCATGGGAAAAGGAAAAGGGCTATGACACAAAAGGAGATTCAAACTTATTGCAAGCACCTGAGTCTCCCCTTATTTTCTCGCCCACTCGAGGAGCTTGTTAAGGACCTCTTTTGTATTTGGCATCGCTGATTGGAAAGTTTTATGCGCACGTGATTTTTCAGCGCTGATAAAAAGCAGCGTGTTGGGGAAAGTCCAGGGCAGCGAAAAGAGAGAAAAGTCCACCGAAAATGTATAAAATTCCCAAGTATTCGCTTTTGTTCTCGGAAGTGATGTGCGTTAAATTGGTTTGCAATGGTTGGTGGCATGGAGGAGCGAAGAGAGAGTGGCCTGCATTTGAGACATTTAAACATAAATCTACTTGGAGATCAGGTTCTTTAAAGCCAGATGAGGCAGTTTGAGGCAACCATATCATACTATACTTTTTATATATTATTTTAAAGTGCCAGCAATAATACAGATCCTCAATCCGATTTTAATGGCGAAAACCCACTGGTTCATTAAGGATTATGAGCCACTTGCATTGGCTTCTCTTGGCTGCCATTCCGGTGCAATCTCCGCATTAATTCGGCCCTAGGCAGTTTATAATTTTCACCTTTTTCGGCTGGAAGGAATCTCATTTAAGTGGAGTCACTGCCACCACAGTTCTCTACTACACCCGACTCCCAGCATCCCAGCATCCCAGTGCATCTCTCTGTCATTCCTTTGGGCCATTACAGTTGCAGAAATTGCAATTTCACGACAATTACCACAAATTGGTTTCCTCAACTGGCTGGGCGAACATTTTCGTTTTCGTCCTTCGTCTTTCGTGCCTTCCGCCTTGCAATTATGCAGGAAAGTTACGCCCACCGCAGCCCAAGGATTTTTCAGCAGCATCATCGGCGGGGTAGGAGATGGAGGAGGAGCAGGAGTTGGAGGGCAGGTCCTTCCGCTTGTGGCATATGCATTGTAAGTTCATCCTTGGAGCCAACTCTGCCATATGATGTCGTTAACTGTCTTAAGATTTATATGCACAGTCAAAAGCGGAAACTGCACTTTCCTCCTTGTCCCTTTCCCGCAGGATGTCCTCATATATTTCAGTTCACACTTGAGACATCAACTTTTGTGTCAAGTTGGTTTCTGGCCGCTCCCCCGAAAATTTTTCGGCTCCCGGGCAAAGTTTGTCATGTGCATAATTTACTTTTTCCACACACACCCATTACGCTTCCTCCTTATCTTATTAGAGACTTTTTCTGTGGAGTCAGCCAGGCATTAGATTGCATTCAATTTGCATAGCAATTTAATTGCTCGCCTCTCGCAAAAATCCTTCGGCAGCTCTTAATTATTTACGCAGTGGTGTTTGTTTGGCATAAACAGCGCCTAGTGCGAATGAATGTTTACAAGCTAAGCTCCCTGGAATCCAAGATGTATGTATTTAAATGTGCACCACAAATGATATGCACTTAAGCGTGCCAAGAGAATGGTTAAGTCAATTGTGGTTTTCCAGGTGTTTGGATACCCTATTTAACAAGTTATCCGTTGAAATTTAAATATTATGTTTATGAATATTTATTTGTTAGTGTAATTATTATTTATAATTAAAGCGGAACGGTTTAAGGGGCTTATTTAGATTGATAATATATCAATATTAAATCGTAGAAAAATTAAACATGACAATTAATGGAAAGTATAGAACTTTCATCTCTTACATTTAATTTATATTTTGTATATTAATTTGTTTAAAATAAATATATTTACATGATTTATTCAGTCACTTGTCATTTATTTTTTTTTTTTAAATTTACCACTTTCTTCATTAACGATATTTTTTAATTCAGTTAGTCTTTATGCTTGCTTTATAATCATCTCTTTTCGAATAAAATCATTTTCTACTCATAATTATAGGTATTAAAATTTATTTAAATTTCTCCTTCTGCCTTATAAAATGCATAACTTTCCCCATAGCTAATCCCCTCTTTACTTTTCTTATATATGTCTAGAGTAAGCCGCAAACAAAAGTCAAACGCATTAAGCAGAACAATTGAAACCATGCAAACGAATGAAGCGCAGAAAACTTTGCCACATCGAAAGTTCGGGGGGAAATTCCGCCCCGAGGATTGTCAGCTGAGATTTGCATACATACTCGTTGTATATCGGATGGAGTGGAGCTTGCTACTAATGCGGAGAACATTAAAACGAGGACGAGCAGCAGCGCAGAAGGATAAATGTTAAACATGCCAGCCAGATTTATACAAAAAGACACACACACATTCATATCGCACTCGGTTTCGGATTCACATTTCGGATGCGGCATTCCAATTGGAGGACGAGGACATTATTCAATGTGCGGCCGGGGGCTAAAGAGAAGCTGTAAAGTAATACATATGTAAAGGCAGATGTGAACAAGTTAGCTAATGGCTATGCCGCCCCTTTAATAAATACCAAACACTGTCAGCATTTGGAATTATTATTGTTATATTTGATCTGACTGATTTTTAGTTTCATTCTGTTTGGGTAGTTTTGTTATTAATTTAAGTTGCTTAGTCACAGGTAGAGCAGCCCAGTCTTATCGCCAAGCTTGAAATAAATCTTGAATTAATTGAGGCACATTATGTACAAGCAGAGCTTTTCTTAGGCAGAAACTAATCACATTTTAAGCTACTTAGGCAGGAACTCGGCTCGTCGACGTCGTTGTCTATCGGGTTTCAATTAGAATTTTGCATAAAACATTGACAGCGAATAGGCAGGAGAGTACGTGAAGGACTAGGCCTGCAGGCTATGCTGCCACTACTGCATCTGCCATCTTCCGCAACCGTTAACATTTTCAATTATAACATAAACACTCAAATAACGCTGTGCATATTACAATGGAAATCCAGCCACACTGTACAAAATGGTAATAAAATACCTTTGTTTATTTTATTTATAAATAAAGCCTCTCTTATCAAGGAAAATTTAATATGCATATTAAACAATCAGGTTAAATCATTTTTGTTTTTTTCTACTGATGTCCTGGCCTCTCCTGTTGTTGTTATTCGGTGTGTACTGTACAGATTAAGCGCTGAGAGCACACAGGCCTGATAAATGAAAATGCCAGGCACACATGTGCAACAGCAACAGCAGCAACACAGCCTGCAACATCACGGCAGCAATTTGGAGTGCTGCACGGGTTGGAGGCAACTTTTCACATATTTGTATCTGTTTGTGTTGTTAAGTAGTTTGGGCGCTTCCAGCTCGCAGTCTCAGCTGCATAAATATTTATTGCAGAAAATTCATGTGTGCCGTGGAAGGCGCATATTTCCATAGCATACTTTCGGACGAAGAGCCCAGAGAGCTCTCATAATTAATTTAAAGTCCCGGCAATCGAGTAAAAAAATTGAGTAAAAAAATTGTTGTAAACTGGTAAAATTATGATGCTCATTGCCCGGCTATCAAAATGCACTAAAATGGGAATTACATACATGTACGTCGGGACGTCGGAGTTTATGGCCCGACTGCAGGAAAATGTTTATGTTTTAATTCAATTAAGCTCCCTGCCATGGAAAAGAGTGGCAAAAGGAAAACCTCTGTGGGCGACGCATTTAATGTGCACAAATTTTCGACATTTCTTTCCCGCTCTTTGGGGCTCTGCTGCGCGCAACATATTTGCATAATTTCGCAATAATTGACGAGCGGAAAATGGCGATGCGGAAGCGGAAATTAAAATGGAATTTCCAACTAAACTTTTTCCTTTTATTTGCCACAGCAGAGGCAACATAGTGACGCTTTGCCAAGTATAATTATGTGCATGTAATTAATTTTTTAACAAGAAAAGGAACTTCAGTAGCTAGAAATAGTTGGAGTTTAATGTAAGATAATGAAAAATAATGATTTTGCTTCTTTAAAAAATCTTTCAAAGGTATATTTCATTTCAAATTTTTAAGATTTAATTTTTTTGCAAAAAAACACAAAACAAAACACAACCATTACTAATATAATCCTCTCTCCGCTCTGCGGTTTCCCAGGCCGAAAATACAATTAACCGTCATAAAAGCTAATACCATTCGCTTTGCCAACCACTGCGACAAATGAACGAAATAATTATATTTGTCCTTTCCCCAGCCCCCGAACCAATTCCAACCGAGTCCAATCCCCCAGGGATTCCCTGCACCATAGCCCCTGACCAATGACTTCGTTGAGAGGACTAGAAGCAGGAGAAGGAGGATCCCTGGGCACGTTTCGATTACGTTGCCAACACTTCCGGCCCGCGAGCGCCACAATTTCCGCTGCAGCGTTGACGAAAAAGGAGGGAAGAGCGAAGAGCGGGGGTCCCCCCAAAGGATGAAGGGGTTGCAATAGGCAAACTGCCAGCAGCCAAAAGGGGGACGCTAGGGTTGTGAATTATTGGGAGGGGTGAGCTGCTCATTTTTGCCATCCGCTTGAAAGGTTCATTTGTGTGCTATATGAGCTATATATCGTGTCTTTTGCTCTATTTTAGAGGATTTTTCAATGGGTACTTTGATATTTTAAAGTATCGAGAAAATAAAAAATACTTTAGGATTTTTTTTGAAGACTTTACCAGATAACTATAGGCAAGTGCTTAAATTTAGTATTTGTTACAAGAAGTAAAAATTGAAAAGGTTTTTTAAATTATCGGTAAAACATGATATATTTACTCAGTGACAAATATTTATCCCTTCTAATTATTTCTCTCAAATGCATCAAGTATAAACAGTGTCTCAAGGGTATCTAAAATATCGTTGCTTATAAATACCTCTTTTTTTCTATTCTGTTTATTTTTTTTACTTTTTCAGTCATTCGATGACCGCTTCTAGCTGCCTTTGTGCTCCTCATTCAATTACCGCTGCCAGGGGGCTATTCCTATTCTAATGTTTTCCATCCCATTTTTTCCCCTTACCATTGCCGATGTTCTCAAGTGCTTCACTGGCAACTTGCCCTGAAGATGGAAAATTCTTCTCGCAGGCGGGGAAAGCGGAGATCGAGCGGAGCTAAAAGTGCAAGGCGTAAGGGGGAGTACTATTCCCCTCAGTCCATAAACATATTTTTTCTAATATTTTCCTATTGCTTCTATATTATTTTTTATGCAAGTATCAACATCTTTCTTCAGTTCTTGGCAAGCGAATCATCCACTTGGAGATTGTTGAAATTGAACTACAAAGAGGTTGCAGTCTCGAGTGGAACATGGAAATGACTTAATGAAAAACCACTTGAGCAATATCAATCAGCTAAATGTACGTCTGCCTTTGGATATTCCTCTGCTAGTTTTAAAATTTATTTTAGCTTACTAATTGACAACATAATCAAGAATTATAATGCCAGCTAAAAGCTAGAGGAAAATTTTGTACACAGAAACAAGAGTGATGGGTATTTTGATATTTAACTCTATTAATTTTATGTAGTGAGGAAGATTGTTACTTTACTGTATTTAATATTCATTTTACCATCTAACTCTAGCTGATTTTTATATTTAATCACTAAATAGTTTTCTTGCTCTGCATTCTCAAATTTGCAACTTGGACAGACCTGAGATAGATACAACATACCAAATATTCTGACAGGTTGAGCTGGTCTGGCTGCATCTACACCTAGATGATTAATTTGAGTCTTGAATTCAAAATTCAAACTGAAATTACGTTTTTTTTGTTGCTTTCCTATTATTTGCAGGTCTGCTTTCGGTCGCCGGCAAACTGGTTCTATGACGCACGTGCTCCGGAGACAATAAACGTTTCTGTTTTTGTGGTTATTGTTTGGGAGGGGGCGTTCGGGCGCTCGTAAGATACATTTTGACGTCGTATCTTATGTCACTTTATCTCGCATGCCTTGCTGCACATTTAATCTCGCAGATACTCTGCCCTCCCCGAACTCCCCCAAGGTGTCTCTGCATATTTGCGGCTGCGAAATGTCACGTCAAAGGTAATTTTGATTGCCAGTCAGTCAGGCTGGCAGGCAGTCAGCCTCTCTGGAGGTGCTTCGCTCTCCAACAAGTTGCTCAAATCTTCAGTTCCACACTCATAAAATACCTCAACTTGTCCCTCGAATGTAACTTTGAAGTACTTTTTGTTTTCATATTTTTATAACTTGCCTCAAAATGCGCTTTGCATAGTAATCAGTTGGGAATCTTTGGCACAGAGCAGGTGGAGCTAAGGTGATTACTTTGGTGATGATTAGAGTAAGGGAGTGTTTGTAATAGGCAGCTTTTCAGCTTAATGCTGACATAATAATGCTATTGGGTATGGAAATTAGGGGTTCGTAGATAGTTTATTGGGAATATGAAGAAGATGTAGAAGAAAAATGGTTAGTTTGTTAAAATTAAAGCGATAGCTTCAAAAATCCTAGACTTTCTAAACAATTAGTTTATATTCTGAGTGCTGCTAGCTCTGCAGTATCTTCGGCTTAATTTACTTCTTTTCAAGATAGGGGTTTTGGCCCCACAATATTGAATCTTGGTAATTCAGCCTGGCCTAACCACCACTTCATTCAACGCCACATATTATCAATTTGAGCTTATAGGGAATTCCCCTCGCATTCTAGGCTCTCAGACCTAATTAGCTCAAAATTCCTCAAGCGGAATTCATCTTCCATGTACGCCAGGATCTCACTGCCAAAGAGGAAGGCCCTCTGCTCCGGGCAAAAGGATAAGTCTTGTGCACTCTGCACATAAATGTGCCTAAATATGCTCATTCAAAGATACTGCTACGCTCGATCGCTCCAATAAATAGGCAATAAATGGAAATTTTGCAGGCAAATTTTCCTATCACTCATATTTTCCAGTTGCAATGTTTGATTACCGATTGTTTTGAGTTTGCATTGGTTTGGGGCTCATGTAAATATATGCAGATAGGAAACTCCGATTTCCAGTGTATCTGTTTGAGTTGTTTCCCAATTGCTTTGCATACACAGAGATAAATAGTGTTGGAAGAGAAAAATCAAGAACTGTTTTGAACAAAAATAATAAATGGTTTAATTTTCTGTAAAGTAGAAATTGTAATATAATATCGACTTTTTAAATATTTTTAATGAGAATTACATTAATTTTATGTTTTTGGTTAATATATATATCATAAACTAAAGAAAAATCTTTTAAAATTACTTCTTTATGATATAATTTATTAATTTCATATTTTCTTGTTAAGCTATTTTAATATTTATATATTTCCCCTATAGAATTCTGTTTACTGTGCACACGCATCCGGATTCAATTGATTACGTATTCCGCATTGTTGTGTATTTGTCGCGACAGAATTTCATTGGGTTCTTATGGGACGACGTTCAGTCGATCATGGGGACCCATTGAACTAGCCCTCCCCCTTGGCTTCCCCTCTGTGCCTCCTTAACCCCTCGATGGCCCCTCTTAACCCCATTACTGCCATTGAACTGTAACGCATTCGGCATTGTCTATGCAAAATGGTTGCTGCTGCTGCTGCTCATTCTGCGGCGTTTCAACGAATTCGTCTGTTGTTCAACTTTTTGGTCACTTGTCGATGTTTGATTTTCAGAATGGAGTTGGGGTTTACCCGGAAAGAGATAGAGTGAGTAGTGACGGAACTGGGCGTGGTTAGGCCAATTGTCAAATGGCTAAGAGTTCGCCAGATATTAGCTGGGTAAACCAATTGAGTTGTTTGAGCTAAGGGAGTTACACATGGGGAAAAAGAGGTACAGCATTGTGCTAATATCATAGAGAAATAATAGTGAAATAATACTTTTTCTTAAAGAAAAGAGTTGAATATTTAATAACAGAATACATTTTTAAATCGTTTATTTTTCTAAATTGTAAGTCATTATTTGTTTAGGTTCTGGTTTTTTGAATGTACAAATGTTTTTTATTATTATACTTCTTATATTTGTTATACACCGCACTATTTGTGATACATATTTAATTAAAAATGAATACTATCTGATTTTTTCATAACCTCATTCCTTTATTTAGTATCGAATTATTTTATCTAATTTTTCGTTTTGACTTTCATTCTCCAAATTAGCACTGTTACTTCAGTGTTTTGGATAATTTCAGCTTGTGTTCTGTATTTCCCTTTCTCCCAAAAAATTAATCCTCTTTTTAACCCATCAATTGTCTGCCGTCTAACACGGCGCATGACTTGCATATTTATGCGATATATGCGAAATGAATTGTTGACTTTAACTCTACCGACGGACTTCGAAGGTGTCCAAAAAGCAGTTGATAAATATGCAGCTAAAAGGGAGACCAACTAGCAAGAGACGAGGAAAAAAATAAAACAGAATAAAACCGAACAAGCGGTGGAGAACAAAAAAAAAACTATAAATAAATAAAGTGCATGTATTTGGAAAGCAATTCGATGCAGGCGAGCGACGAACGGAAAATAATAATTTTACGGCGAGATCAAGTGACTGGGGGTGGTGGGAGGGGGCGGTTACACAGAAAAAGGGGGAGGCGTGTAAGCCAAAATGGCTGTCAGTCAAAAGTGAAGTGTAACAGATGTGTGTGAGTGTGTTACATAAGGTTGTGGGTTTCAGAATTTGCGGCAATGCATTCTAAATGTATTTTCTTCACAAACACTAGGGGAAAGACTTTGTACAAATCAGGGGATTTATTATTTAATACTAGTTACAAGTCAATGTTTTAGTTATTAGTTTTTTTTTTCCAAGACTAGGTGTTATTACCCTTTTGAGATAATAATACATTTATTGTTCTAGTGATTGTTATTTAAATATAGCCAAGACAGAAAATGTTTTGCTTTACAATTTTTAAGAGTTTTATTTATCTAGAATTTTAATTACAATTATTATTTTTTTCTTATTTATTTATTTTCAGTGCATTCCCCTTCTTAACGTGTGCAAATGCGTTAACATAAATGTAACACGTTTCGCTGTGGTAGCAACAACTGCAACACTATCCACATGTCACGTAGCTTTTGCTTGCCGGCGACATAATCGAAAACCCCAAAGACCCCAGGAGTTCTTGTGACCCAGGAAGCTGTCACATCTCAAAGGACCAGACAGGAAACATCACAGGAAGGAGCGCAGGATGGAGCAGAAGAATAGAATTTAAGTATTTTTAAGTCACTATTATTGTCATTCTTAGATCTTACAAAATGTTCCAAGATATATACAGCTTACAAATGGAAGCTAAAAATATAAATCACTAAGACCAAGAATCAACCATAAATTGTTTATATATATTTTTCAGTCACTAGTTGATTAAATTTTTGGTATGGGCCTGCTAATTAACGAGTCACGAAACCATAGCTGTTGAAGTTATGCAACCTTTAAACGAACTTGAATTGTTGAATTTGTTGGAGAAACACATAAAATCAGCATTATAACGAAGAGATACGATAGGAATCTGGAAATCTGAGAAATATATATATGTATTTTTTTATTTTTAATTCAACTTTAATTTTAATTCAAGACATCAAATAGTTGAGCTTCTCAACTAAAATTGAAGTTAAGAACTTCTAAACTTTTTGCAAAATAATTAAGTTCAACGTTCAAGGTTAAATATAATTGAATTATTTTCGGGTAAATTCATTTGCATTTGTATTTATTTATAACTAAAAACATTTAATATAATTATATAAATATATTAATTGAAACTAATAAACTTCCCGAAACTGAACAAAAACTAAACGAAGAGGAACAAACCCAATGACTGTATTTATCCAATGTTTTCCGTTTCAACACAGTCCTTTCTTCCCTTTTATTTTGTATTCCCCTTTGTTTGGGGGAGTTCAAAAGTCCCTTGACAAAGCTAAAATTTAATTAGCCGCCCAGCAAGTGGCGTTTGCAAATGAAATTACACAAACACCCGACATCCCCCTTCGCCCGAACACACTCCCTTTGGGTCCCTCACATTGGTTTAACATTTAGCCACTTGGCGCGAAAAGGAAATAAAATACACGACAATCCAACAAAAGCGGACAAGGGGGACGAAAAAACAAAAAACACAAAAAACAAGGAACGCAACTTGCATCGAAACATGAAACTCCCCGCGTTTTTCATCCTCGTGCTTTCTCCGGAAAATTGCTGTGCTGCACTGTGTTGTGCAGGCGCCCCTAGCCCACCCGCCTGGCTTTGTAATCCTCGCGAGCTTCACAATAAACACGAAAATATAATTTGCAGCGTTTTTGCAGGCAACGCGCTTCCGCTGCCAAAGCGCAGAAACGCAATGAGTTTTAGACAATAGCTGCCACAGTAAAGAGTCATTAAGAACAACAAGGTGAAGGGAAATATATGATAAAACATCATGAAGATTACCACTTTAAAGTGGATATATAATATTCTGTAGCTTAAAAATTCGTTAGCAAAAAATATGTGGGTTCTGGACTTTTTATAGAAGTTGTGCGTTCGTTTTGTAACGGGGATTAATTAATTTCTACATCATTTTTATTTATTTTACACATAATTTCTAATAATTTTCGAGATAGGTAAACAAACAAAACCTGTGCTCCAATAATATTTAGACCCTTGTATTTATGTCTTTCTTATAAAACCATTTTAAGGACTATGATGAGCATCATTTATATTCTTGATATTTAAAAACTGATTTCAGTACCCCCATCAACAAACGAGTTTCCCCAAATAGGTACTAAATAACCTCCACTAATTACAGATTTCCCCCATATAGGTACCGCACTGTACTTGGTACCGAGGGGTTAGCCGTGCAAGTAACACTAATTACCTGGAACTAAATATGGCGCCGGATTCGGTGGCGGCAGCCAATACGTTGCCGTTATCGCCGGATACAACTGATGGCCATTTGTGGTCATGTTTGTGGACATGCCCGCGGACGGGTGGTGCTGGTGGTTGCCGGCATGGTGGTACTGATGGTGCATGGGCGGCGGTGGCGAGTGCTGCTGCTGGTGATGTGGTGGCGAGGAGTCCGCAGAGGAGCTGCCCGAGCTGAGCTTGTTGCTGTAGCGGACGAGGATGCCATTGTTGTTGTTGTTAATGGGCGGCGGAGATCCTCCTCCACCTCCTCCATGAACCTTCGTCAGAGGCGGGCGCTGGTCGCCATTTCCAGCTGCATTTCCATTTCCGCTTCCGTTGATATTGTTGTTTAAGGAATTGCTGCTGCATTCCATGATATTTGGATTTTTCATTTTATTTATTGGTCGCTAGCTGGCGCCAACCACACGCGCGAGAGGAAAAAATCCTTCGAAGGGTTGAGAATCGTATTTTTCGATTTAGCTAAAACTTGGATTTGTTGGTTTATTGGCCTCCTGGGCTATATTAAAAACGAAAACCAATATTTTATTTGCATTTATTTTAGCACAAGGGCTGCCATTAAAATGCCACAATTATTCACTTGTGCATAATTTGAATTTTATTTGCCGCACACACACATAACACACTCGTTGATATTTCACTATTTTTTTTAGGACAGCGCCATTTTTGTATATAACTAATTAATTTTCCATATTGTCCGGTGAGTGCAGTTAGCCTTTTTGCAATAACGCAATATTTTTTACGATTTTTATTTGCATTCAGTGTTATTTACTTTCAATTTGTTGCACATCCTCCATATCGCTAATGGCCCAGACATGACCCGACCGTACAGTCTGCCCATACAGATGGACGATATTTGTTTTTATCGTTACGATTATTATGGCGATCACATAGCGCAGTTATTTGATTTTGCATTTAATGTTCGCTAAGGAGACCCGCAAAACGATATTAAAGTCGTCGAAAAAATCACAACAAATGCATAAAAATATATTTAATCCACGCAGCTTTCGCTTAAAAAATTTTTATTGGCTGTGCCATATTGTTTTCCTGATAGAAATATCATTATAAAAAATGTTAAAAAAAGAATCTACCCTAACGATATTTTTTCAGTACATGTAACTTATTGCCTTAAGCATGCTTTTAGTACGTTAAAATATTTCCAACTTAGCACTAAGCCACTCCCATCAGCTGGGCTTTCTACCTTTCTGTATACATAACACCTGTGCGAAGCTCTAATCAGCTTGAAAAGAGTTTTAAAGAAACGAATGTCTGTGTTTATACAATAAATGAGACAGGGACCGGGGGAGAGTAAGAGAACTCAGTGTAAATAATTGGTAACTCGAGTCCCATGTGGGGAGTTTTGAGCTGGAAAACTAAACAAGCCGACAACTGTTTGACACCTAAACATATACGAACAATATGAAATTGTGAAATTTGTAGCTTATTTATCTAGTCACAACACTAACAAGCGCTTGACTCTTAGGTTTGGTTTATATTGTTGAGAAATTCCATCTCACAGTTTCAGATATAGCTGGTGATTGGGGCTATTTATGGCAAAGAATAAGAAAAAAAGTCTAAGGCCTATATTTATTTAAAAGTTGCCGATTCAAACATAAAACTTTATTGAAAAACACAATATTGTACAACTTATTAACAAAAAACTATCTTCAGACTGCTTCACTTTAATATTGTATTCTCAATTTTTGATAAATATATCTTAAAAGAAGAGTAATATTCTAAGAGGAGACTCATAGAAATTCTTTCAAGACTCGTTTTCAAATTTCCAATCTGTTTGCATTTGAAAAAGTTCATAATTTGCATCCAATAGCTCGAGTGCTTTTCCCATTTCATGTGAAATTTGAATATTTTTTGGGAGTACTCGTGTTTTCTAATTTGGCCAGCTTTTCCTCTAGCCCCTCCCCCACTCTCTCTTTACCTCTCCACCTGCCTTCATTTGTCTATTTTCAATTTCTTGTGACCCAACTAAAATTGACGTTTGCCAGTCTATTGACAGACTGCCTAAAGAAGACGATGATGATGACGATGATGATGCTGATGCTGATGTCGAAGCTGATGGCTTCTTGTTTGTACATGGCCAACATATAGACATAAATATGCGTAAATAGACAAGTTTACCCCGCCGTGCCCTTTCATCCCCACCTTCATCTGGGGGGAAATGTAACTCAGAAGAAAGTGCAAATATTGACGAGAGTTTCCATTTTGCAGGTGGCCCGAAGTGGAACAGTTTTCTGTTTTCTGTCAGTTGGGAGAGTTGCGACATATGCTAAACCAATTGATTCGGTACGCGAACGTCCATAACATATAGTTTATATATTTAATTTTTTGTATATCAGCAGCACGTGGGTTCATTTTCTGTGACATTTTCGTAATCACTTTGTTAACGCTTCGCTGGGCCCTAGACAAATTTTAAATTGCGGCATAATTTTTCGAAGTGCCCTGCAGTTTTGTATTTGAAAAACATAGTTACCAGTGCTATTTCTTCTTCCTAACCCACTTTTCAGTAAACTTTGTACACTATCTCTGAGCTGAAAATTAACTTGACAACAAGCTGCTCGGCGCAGGTTGGCTTGGCTCGCAATTATCGCATAAACTTTGCATTTACACTCTGAACTTTGCCTCATGTGGTTACCTTTTTTATGTGTTTGTCGGTGGTTAGTTCGCTTTTGTTGTTATTATTGCTGCTAAATGAAAATATTCAGAGCGTAAAGTTACGCTTTTCCATTATAAGCGAGTCATTCGAAGCATGATAAAATCTAATGTGGAGGTTTCGGTCTCGAAGAATATCGAAAGTGAGTTTGTGATTCGGAAAGCAAATACGAAAAGCAGAAGAATTGAGGTTTATTATTACCCAAGAAGGAAGAATGTTATATAATTGTGGTCATAAGTGGGTCCAGTGTGGTTTTTATAAGTGGAGTAGGTTTAATTAGCATAGTTTCAGTTTTGAATAAGCTTTAATATTTGAAAAATTTTGTAGAAGAAAATATATGAAACTATTATTAAGAAGAAACACATTAATGAAATTAAATATAGTGTATTTATTTCTTATTTTTAATTATATATATATAGTAAATATGTCACCAAAATGGTATTGCGGACAAATTGATCTCACAAATCAGCTAAGCTCTGCCTACTTTTCAATTTATTTAAATATTTTCAAGTTCCTTGAAACCGAATTCTTCTTGACGAGCCGTTGACATTTTGTATTTAATACGACCTGCACTCAGTGTCTTATTTTTCCTCGTGTGAGGCTCCTCAAAAATGAAAAGCGAAAGAAAATTTGACAACTGACAATTTCCGTTTGTTGACTTCGTTCGCCTTTGAGTGATTATTTACCGAGGGACCATTTTCTCTCCCATTCCCATGATTCATTTTCTTTTCAAAAATCATTATGTGAGTGGAAAATATGGGATTACAATGATCCGAAAACACTTGTTCTCTTGGGGACACTGTGTAGAGGAATTTTCACTTGCCGGTATTTGCCCAGATGTTGCGGGATCTTGGATATATATACAGAGAGAGATATATTTTATTCAACTAAGAATGGGATGCTGAGCTAAGGTCTGAAGGTTGACCTTGCCGGTATGAGGTTGACGAGATGGTGACGAGGGCGTTGAGGTGACAACGAATGCTGCCGAAGGGGGCAGGGCTCATCGACAGCCGCGGATGAAGGCTATTTATATGGCCCGGCGGCACACCTAGTTCCAAGCTCACACACTCGAGTCACTCGGCCGGAACGCCAATTGGATCGGAAATCGCCTTTTGTCTGTTATATTTGCCAACTTAAATATACCTACATATATATGTATGTACGGGCTGTGCCGTACCCCGAACCCTTACCCCCAGAATTTTTTTCAGAACTTTCCCCCCGAGCTGCCCATCATCATCTGTTCTGTATTCACAGTGAATTTAATTATTTTCGATTATTTTCACAGGTAAATAGAGTTAGGCAACAAGTTCATGATATAAATAGTGGCAGTGGAAGGTGAATATAAAGAAAATGTGCAAAATTGATATCTAAATATATTTAAAATATAAAATATATTCAGCAGCTTAGCTCATTAATGAAAGATATAAACTGATTTTCTCGTGATAACTACCTTAATAACATTAGTTAATGATCGTATTACTTATCTATTTACCCTCTTTATAAGGTGCACACTCTTTTTTCATTGCTTAGAACTAGTAATTGACTTTCTTTTTATAATTTGTTAATATACCTAGACATTTATTCAATAACCATCCCCCTTAGGCAGTCCCCACTGTTCTTTCTAGCACAGATCCAAGCAAAGTTCTTATCGTAAGTTAATTATTTAAATGCTATGTGCATTTCAAAGCCTCATTTACAAACGTTCGAAAAATTAAGCGCTGAAATTGCGTATTCTTTCCGATTTTTCACTGGCTGCAAGTCGGCCCGAGTATCTTTGTATCCGACGAATACCTGGGAATCGATCACACACACGTCTTGAACTTTAGCTTTGACACGCGCGTGCGTGTCTTCGTAATTTTCGTCAGCTTTTCCGAACTAGCTCCACAGATCGCTTTAATTTTTTACCCAACACGTCTCCGATTTGAGAGTATCTGTTAGATACGAGACACGAGAATTTCGACAATTTGTTCAGGGTTTTTGGTGTATTTTTTCCGCAGTCGATCCGAAAACGCGACTGATGTCTGGGCGATTGAGTGACAAACTGCTGGCGACGCTTATTTTTTCGCTGCCGTTTTTGCGCTTCGTTCTGCGGTTTATTTTACTTGATTTTTGTTGTTGCTGCCATACTCTATAGTTGTAGCTGTATCGCGTATGTACTTTAGCCATTGTGTGCACAGTACTCGGTACTCAGTTCACGATGAGCCGCATGGCGACGTCAACGGCAACAGAAGCGAATAGTTCGAATACAAATACAAAAACAAATATTATCATTATTGCCGCTGCCATTCGGCTTTGTGTCAAAATGGCAATAAGAAACGCGTGCTGGCTTGGAACAAGGGAAAACTAAAAACTAGGTTTGAAGTGCACTTCTAGAATATGTTGGGAAAGTATGACTTCAAATCAAATACCAAGTATCTTTGAACTTCTGTATAAATCTATCAAATGTTCCACGGAATAGTGTAAAAGGAACCCAAAAGATACTTCCCCTTATATCCGATTAAATCCGGCTTTCTGAGCCTGGTTTCCTCTTTCTCAGCGGAATCAGCCGTTGCATATGTCACACGTTCAAGTCGTATATATTCTTAAATAATTCCATAAGCACTCATATTCCACTACCTGAAAGAGGCCTTCGGCTTGGGGTCTGGGTTTTTGTTTATTTTCGTTTCGTTTCGCATTTCGGCAGCCAGCAGCCAGTCAGTGACAGTCCGTCACATTCACGGCAGTTGTTTAACTTATCAGTTAACAGCTCAGAGCTAAAAGCTGGGCAAGCTGGATCATAATTCAGCAGAAAATTGTAAGCACTTTCAGTCAGCTGACCCTTGTAGAATTATATTAACAATAAATGTGCAGTCTAAGCTTATATCGAGAATAGAAGTAGATACCATCTCCAGATATGTTTATCGTGTGGTGCCACTGATGGGTGTACGGACTGCCCTTCTTATCTCTGGCTCTGTGAATGGTAAATTTAATTAAAACCGAATGGAAAATAAAACCAAAACAGAGGCATATGCCGCCGCAACAAGTGCTGGACTGGAGGGGAAGCGAGGGGTGGCATTATAAAACAATACGCCCCCTAATTACGGAGATACAGATGCAGATACAATGGGGACGAAACACTTGAAAAGAACAGACGCACCACCAGGCCATTTTCGATAATTGAAAATAATAATTAAAATTCCCTGATTGAAGGGAGGCAACAGCAGGCAAAGGCAGAAATAATAATAATAAAAGCGTCGAGAAGGATCGCCAGCTGACGTCCACAATTGGAGTGAAAGATGGCCATAAAGGCCGGCACAACTGCAGGGCATACATAATACGATTTGTATCTGTTAGTATGCAAAACGCGTTGCCAGTATCTGCCTTCTCCTTCTCCTTCTCCCTTCTGTTTTCGTTCGTTCTTTTGGGTCATAGAGCCCGTTAGCCGTATTTGTCCATCAGAAGTCATCATGGAATCGGTTGTCACATTCCCCCATTTCCATAGAATTTATAACCCCTTCTCGCCCGCTCTGGGCGTGCGTGATTTCTTCAATTAATTGTTGTCTTCGCTGGGCTCGGCTGTCTGCCAAGAACTTCGAACGTTGCACAATGTCGTTCTCGACAGCACTTTTTTGTATTTCCCATCATTGTCTACACCTAATTGGAGGACCAATGAAGCACTTGCCGGTCCATTGTGTCCACCAGTGCAGCGGCAACAAAGGTCCATGAAAATATGCATAATTCTAACAGGCCAAAACAATGACAATTGTCTAGGTAGATGGCAATTCATTCTGTAAATCTGCAAAGGGTTTTGTGCAATGTGCAATTCTTGAGAAATACAGTAAGTGATTGAATGAGGAGTTTATCAATTATGAAAGAAGCGACAAGGAAGAGTCAAGTTGTCTGACTTCGGGAAGCAAAGATTAAATAATTGAGCTTTCTAATACAGTAACAACTGTATACAATTTATAAATTCAATTTAAAATTCAAATAAATCTCAGCAAAGTATTTGTAAAATCGTTCTAACATATCCTATTGCTGGATAATGTCTCTAGAGATGGTGGCAATGCCTTAATTGCTCAATAAATGTCTAGTGTACAAAAATTAAAGCATGCTAGAGCTCTTAAGTAGCTAACTGGTTTTGCACTCGCTACAAATGGCCCATAAAAACGCGTTCCAGAGAGACGCTAAACGCAGGCTAGATCAATCTGCTTTTGGGCCTCATCTCATTGCATCTCTAAGCCAAGTGCGTGTTGAGTGATTTTCCATCTCCCTGCCTTCCCCATTAATCTCTATCCCTATCTATCTGGCTTGATTCAGGCCTCTTGCCATTTTGGCTCACAAATCTAGCAATTATTCACATATTTCAATTACCGCTCGTCAAGCGTAAGAAATGTCTGGTGGCACACACATGACAAACTGCAGCTGCATGTGCAACTAGAAAATGCCACTGCGAAAATGCAACGGCAATTGCAACACAGAATGCAACGCACTTTCGACACGCAACCTAGGAAATTTCCCCCGATTTCTGTGGAATTTCCAAAGGCCCGCGGAGTAGATTCAAAGATACAGATATGATAGGAGATGCAAAGCAAAACAAACTGCAAACAAAAACACTAAACAGCTGACTTGACTTATATAAACAGAGCCGGGGAAAAAAGGCTAATTTCTTTGCGCAAAAAATAATAATAATAATGGAAATGAATTGAAAACTGGTTGAGACCGCAGCCGGTTCGCTGGAGAGAGATCGAGATGCCGAGAAACTATGAAGAGAATCTGGGAGAAGCCGGCGGAGAATGACTCAGGCTGCAAGCCAAGATTATTATTTGTTTAGCCGTTTCGGGTTTTTTGCTCCTTTTGCATTTAATTATTCGCTTTGGTTCGTTGTCGTTTTCGTTTCGTATCGTTTTTTTGTTGTCAAATATTGTCGGTGTTTACTTTTTGGCAATTGCCACACGGTATGACAAATCCAATCCAATGAGCTGCGGGAGCTTCTGCTGTTCTTCTGGCATAGGAAATTAGTGTTTTAATGGCATTTATTTTCGTCCCCCGTCGAAATCGAAATTGAAATATGTACGACGTATGCTCGCCCCGATATTTTCCGGATTTCTTTGCGGTAGATTTCCCAAACCTATTAACTTAATGTTGCCTAAGTTATGAATTATGCATGTGAAAATTCTTGAACATATTGCTGATGGATATTCAAGAGAATGCGGAATTTAATATATTATATGGTCCCTTTTATTTAGAACATTTAGTATATTTTAAAATATTTGTAGTGGGCCAGCTTGCAATAAATATTTTTGTATAACAAGCCCAATCAGCCTTCCGAATCACATTTAATTAGAAAGTATCTTTATTTATGAATGTTTTAAAAGTTCTTTACGGGTTTTAGATATAATATTGTTTATAAAAGGTTTTTTTTTTATAATTTTGTGATTAAATTTAAGTTATATTTTCTACAAAAAACTCATCCATATATGTGTTAAATTGTATTCATGAAATAATTTAAGAACACTTTGGAGGTTCCATTATGCAGTGTCCGCATATCATAATTTTTCATACATAATTAAGCACATTGCTGTTGCTTTCTTGCAACCAATTGCATTTATTATTAACAATTTGTTGCCACACCGCACACAGTTGTCAGTTTCCAAATCGTTTTCCCAATTACTGAATCAACCATGATTAAGTCAGATGGAGGGAATTATTTCAATCAATTGGCTGTGCCAATAGTTTATCAATATCGTGAAGTTCGAGAGATACACTGCATGGCAGCGGCCAACGGTTTCGTTTTTCAATTAAGGCGACGTAGATTTATTTAATTTAAAGAATTTCATTTATATCGTTTAGGGGGAGACCAACCACGATACGATGCGATACGAGCTACACACAGATACGGATACGTGCCGCGAATGAATGACAACTGGCGACAACTACAGCACGTATCTAGCGGATACTGGTGCGCGACTAACGAATAGCGAATAACGATCGACAATCTATAGTGCGATCAACGATCCACGATCCACGATCGACCGGCTGACTGAAGAGAGTACCGCGTGAAGACTGAACGGCAAAGTCAAAAGCCCGCGGGCACTTCGCCCCGCCGATCAATTGCGCTGCACTTTTGAAATTATTTCATAGCTGGCAACGTCGTGGCGGCACTTGCCGGCTCTCTCTTGCCTTAGCTCTCTCTCTTTCCTAAGCGATCTGCCCCCTCACTCTCGCTCTCTGTCTTGTGGAACAGCTGTTCCGGACACTTGTGGCTCGCTCGCCAGAAAGCTAATTAGCCACGCTCGTTGCCTGCCTTTAGATGTTTGTTTATTTATGTTTGCTTGCGGAGTCATCATCGGTTGACACTACATATGAGCTCTCTCTCGCCCAGTTGCTTCCATCTCCCTCTTTGGGAGTATGGCTCTCTCTTTCGGATTAGTGCCGGGTTGACTCAGCGATTTTCCTGTTCGCGGAGCAAATTCTACGTGATTGAAACGTGCATTTGCAATGACTGATTGAATTTCACTTATTAGGGGAATTAGGGAAACTCTAAAAATAATATGAATTGCTGTTGAATAATTTTATAAACATTTTACTTCCTATTTACTTTAAAGTCAGCCTTAATGACCATAACTTTAACATTTTATAAATCAAAAACTAAATTTAAAAGTTTATTACTTCGACTGCAATGACATTACATAAATCACTGGGCAATTAGCTCCTTCTCACGTCTCACTAAACAAGTTGCCCCGCATGTATGTAACACCGCCCCACCTTCCGTCTCCCGTTCACACGCCTCATGTGCATCCCATCCCAGGCTCGAGATCTTCTAACACATTTAATGCCAAGTCAAAGTTGTGTGTGCTCACTTGACAAGATCGCGACGACCTAAAAGGTTTCGAGACGCGAGCAATTAACATCTGAGCTACAAAAAACGAGCCATCGCAGATACAGATACAAAGTATCTGTTGTGTTGAGTGTATCCATATCTATATCTATCTGGCTAAGCGAGCGATCACGTCAAGCACACAGAAGAAAAAATACTGTATGTCTTAAATGGATATAAGAAAGTTCTTCTACAAAATAAATATGTGATGTTATCATCTTTTATCATACTTTTTATCTGACAATTTTCTTTCTGTGCAGGCTTCGAAAAAATCAATTGAGGAACGGTCTCTAAAAGCCTCGCTGAACTCGGCGAACATAGAAAAGCGCTTTGTTTTCGCTGGCCTGGCCCGCAGAACGTTTTATAATTGAATCAAAAAGTGTGCTAATGCGACCAGCAAGCGCGTATCTGAGTATCTGGCAGATACCGGGTCACACACAACTGCGGGCTGAAAATTGCAAACATGAAAATGCATTCTCAGATCTGAAGATAATACCGCCAGAGGAGCGTTCATTTAAATTCCCAACTCCCCAAGAATCTCACGGATGCCTAAGTGACGGAAAATATATTAATTATCTTGTCATTGTAGGAGATATGACAAGCTTTTTGTTATTAAATGTGTGTCAATTTTAATAACTATACGCGTATAGTATATAATGACTACGTTTGTATTTACAAATAAATTCGAATGCAGATTCAAGCTTTAATTTGTTAGCTTTTCTTTGTTTGCCAAGCATACACATAATTAATTTAATTAATTTTCTCTTCTATCTTAGAGTCAAGCTGTGTTTTGAAATTGATTCGACGCTGTCAGCAACTGACAATTCGCAAATTAATAAACCCATTAATTTGAAAGCCAACAGGCGTAGAAATAAAATTGTGTTCATAAATAAATTCGTTCGTACGAGCGTATATCTATGTATATCTAGTTGCATTTCGCTCGCAACTCATTAATTTGGGATGATTTTGGACGACAGAGAGGGCAACAATCGATGGATGGCAGCAGAAAGAGACAAATGCCAGAGGAGACAGCAAAAAGACGTCCTCAACCGAGAACGGAGCAACTAAGCCAAGCCAAAAGGGCAGGCTAAAAAGGCGGACAGCAACAACGTCGACGACAAACGGCAGCTAAAAGTATTTAGAATTTCTGGCATTTTGTCAAGTGTCGCCAAAACATTTCGCACAAAACACGCACGTGAAAGGGAGACGGGACTAAGATATAAAGCGTGCGATAGAGATGGCATTAAAGGGGCGGTGGGCGGTGGGTGCTGTGTGTTGTTTTTGTGTGTACTAAGGCGATGCTTGCACTTGTTGCATTTGCAAAATTTGTGTGGCATTTGAAAATGTTTGGCATTTGTTTTTTGCTCAGATGCACTATACTAAACGGGTACACAGACTTAGAATTTTAATTAAAAAATTTGTCTTTAAAATATATTTTTTAGTTTGTATTTAATATTCTAAAATAATTCAACTGATAAATTTTGAAAGATTTATAATAAAAATGTATATCAATTTCAGTCAATAAACTATATTTCTTATTACTTTTTTAATATACAAATTCCAGACAAAAAATTTTGACATAAGGAAAGGACTATCTCTTTAATATCATAGAAGCTAAGATTTTTCCTGTGTGTAAGAGCATTTAGTATTCCCCATTTAAAAATTTAATAGCTTTCCCAGTTTATTATTGTGTGGCTTTCCTTTCGGCAATTAATTTCCTGATAAACTGAGGCGAAATCACAAATGAGTGCATTTTGACAATACTCTGACATTCGGACACTGTTCGCACAAATTGAACAGCGGACAGTTTTGGTTGCAAAGCACACACCTTATTCATTTGGATTTTAGGTGGCGTTATTTGTTAATATCCTCGTTTATTAAATCGACGAAACCAAAACGCAAGCCGACTGATGCGTTGAGCACTGAGAGCGAGAGGCTCGCTCAGATGGGTGCCAATTTTTCGTTAATTTACCATAAAATTTCGCTGTTACGTATTTTTAATTTTGTGATTTATTTTTGTCACGCGTACACTCACACACTTGACGCAATCGAAGAAAAACCCCAACAAAAATACAGAGAAGAGAAAATTCTCAAATGATTTTTGGATCAGCCGGTGATATTAAGTGGACAAAAAAGTGTTTTTATTGGAATATAGAATTTAACAAAATCTGCTTAATTTTTGTGCATTTATACTTTCGATAATAATCGGTCTTTTTTACTGAAAGGTCATTTAATAATAAAAGGTCAAAAATAGTAAAATAATTGTATTATATTTAATATATAATCCTCATGATATTATCCACTCTAACATAAGGTAGTTGGCCCCTTAAGTCACTTGTACACAATAAGGGAAACCAAGGAAAGCAATTATGTACGGGGGAAAAGGGAATACACAAAGGGGAACAACAATCGATGGACATCGATGTGAATGCGAACGATGCCCTAAACATTTCCGCTACACTCGAGTCAGTTCAAAGACAACAAGAAATGCCTGCAGTCCCTCACACACACGCATTCATGAAACGGAAGCGGAAACGCAGGGCATAAGTGGAGTGCAAGAAGGAGACAGAAGAAGGACATGCAGGGCAATCGCTTTCCGATTTCTGCGATAGGCGAAAGACAGAATAACGATTTTCCGATTTGTGATTCGCCGTGAAAAGAAGGACTAAGGTAAGGCGTATTTTGTCAACGTGTTTGAGATCGCTGAAGTCGTTCATTAATTCCAATTTAAACTTAAAGGTTTAAGTACGTAGTGTTAAGATAAGTATGTATAAATGCGAAATGATAAATGAATCCTTTAATTCTTTAAGAAAGAACAAATATTACAAGAGTAATAGCATTTATTTCTTCAATATCCTTTCAAGTTTTGAGCTTAAACCTCTTTCCTTCCGAGAGTAATATTTCATTGATATCCATTTTTCTTTTTGTTGAAACTCGTTGCCCGAACGACTTGGATGGTTTTTCCCTGCTCTTTTCAGCACATATCCTAATCGATTTATTGGTCTCACACAATCCAACTAATACCCGGACTGTAGCCAGTTAGTCGTCCCCTTTCTGCTCCTCCATTCTTCTTCTTTTTCCTTTTATTTTTTCACTCGTCCTGTCAGTTTGAGCATTATTCATTTTCATTGCCGCATTCCCTGTTCGAACCTCGAATTCTTTTGCCTGCTTTGTTTTGTGTAATCAAATACAGACACTACACCCCTCATCTCCTTGATGCCAGCTTGTGATTAAGCCCGAAGGCTCGCATACACATACACTGCAGCAAAAAAGCGGGAACAGGCAATCAACTGCCAGGAGAAAAAGACAGACAGGAGCAGGAGGCAAGGGCCAATATGCCCCGAAAGGATACACGAGTATCTGAAGAGAGAAACTTACCATTTCTGTTCTCACTATCCGCCGGCTTCATCTGAATGGGATGGTGCATCTGTCAAAGAGAAAAAGAAAGAAAAAAATAGAAAATAGTTAAAAAAAATGGCTAATAAGTTGGGGATATGTGATTGGAAAGCCCAGTCCTTGGATTAGAAAATGGCTTGGTGTAGTTTTTGAGTTGCACTGTTTCCATACCAACCAGAATTTAATTAGGAATTTAAAAAAACAATTCATGTAGAAAATAAGGGTTGTTGCAAAATTTCCAGGCATTGCTGTGTATTTTAAATCCTTTATAATATTTTTAAATTTTGTTACATTTACCTGACCATTAAACCCACCTTCTATGACTCCTTGTCGATCGACAATGATTTCATTAGTATATTGAAGTGGTTGGTGTTCGATCTCATTAGATTTGATTTTGACTCATTTGGACGGCAAATATAAAGTGCTAATGAAATAGCTTTCGAAAGGGACCCAAAGATAAATGTAACAAAAAGGAGGAGGAGGAGCCGGAGGAGAACCCATTTCATTAACGCCGCCATTAGCACTTGAAAAATGCAATTCAATGCGATGCTTTTAACAAGTTTCCCATTTATTTTACATTCGTTGGGCCAACCGATAAGGTCCCTGGGTCCTTTGGTTCTTGGTTCTGTCAGGCAGGGGCCATTACTTTGATTTCAATTAACTTTTCATTCAAACGGTTCGAGCAGCGGAAATGATAATAATAATACTTACAACGATATTAGAAAATGGAGCTTCAATTGCAAGAAACTTTTTCCTTGTTCGTTTTTTGTTTTTTATTTTTTTTTTTGCATTGGCAGTCAGTGGTTGTGGGTGTGGAACCCCTGAGCTCCGGACTCTGAATGAGTGAATGATGTTCAGCAAATTGAAATGAAATGCTTACGGGTTGAGGCCGACCATCCCCACGTCCCCTATTCAACCCAAAACCGGACAGAACCGGGGAATAGAAGTCAAAAGGCTTTTGCACAAATTACGAGAGAATGTCACCGCCTCTGGTACTTGGTCCTTGGTCCTTGTCCAGCCTCAGATCTACCCCCTCATTGTTGCGCCATTTTGCTGCTCTATTATTCAAAATTGACAGTTGAATGAGTAAAATGGCCGTCTGCCTTTTCTGGCATTTCATTTAACTGAACTGTCTGTCTGTTCTCGCCGGGGAGGACTAGTGTGGATCTGGGCAAGTGTCTGTGTCGTGTTTGGTTTAGTCGAGTCCTGTCCGAGTTACCCTTTTCAATTTAATGGCATCGAGGCCTTAATGCGATTTGTACAAACTTACTGTTTTGTCCTTTTGTGATTGACAATTAGCTGTCACAATATTATGGTTAGTTTTCGGGTTGCCCTCGAAAAAAAAGAAGAAGCCTGAGACAAATATTTATCTTTCTAGTGGTTTTATAGCACTGAACAAAATTATATCCTTTAAAATATCAATATTACTCTTTGAATTAATAGCTTTATTAAAATCTGTTCAATCTGTAGTGCTAGAACAATATTATTACCTTTATTAAATTTTCATCGCATTAAATTAGAGTATTTCAGTATTATTTTGCCCATGCCAAAAAATTATTTTTATTCTTTTTAAATAATTTTTAAAGGGGGTCATTGAAAGCAAAATAAACCTGTATGAATGTCAATGGTAAGCTATTCAAAAAATCAAATAGTATTAAGTCCTATTATATTGCTTGCATTTTTTTTAAATTTTATATGATAAAATATTATGTATTTATATATTATGTTTAAAAATGATTTCATTTCATTCACATAAATGTAAATCTCAAAAATTTAATTTAAGTACAAAACGGGTTAAATTTACTCAAAATGGTAAAATACATTTTTCATGACATACTTTCAGGCTCGCCACTTAAGTCTGCCATCGCTCTCTCTCTCACTCTCTTTCCATCTCTCTCCCTCGTTTTTCCTTGGATGGCAACTGTGCCTTTTCACACGTGTCAAAAAATAAAAGGAAAGAAAATGGACACCGGCAGGACACTTAATATCCATACACACTCACACGGCCAGCAGTGGGCAGTTCAAAACAAAATATTTATTGTGGCCGAGCTTTTCCTCGCCCCATGTGTGAGTGTGGGGAAATGCGGACATTTTAACGTCTGTTTACCTATCGATTATTTCAGGTAAATTAAGTAGCTTCGGAGCTGACGAGGACCTCGATGTGGCTGTCGCCATCGATGTACGACGTCCAACGTCCAACGTCCGACGTCCGATGTCCCTTCTGTTGAGGGCAGCCTGCCAAATGCATTAAAGGATCAGACACGCTCACACCCACATAGCACGCGTACCTGGACATTCAGGCAGGCACTTACTTACACAAACAAAGATCCACCTCACACACACATTGAAACTATGGAAGTTGGGGGCTATGTGGTCATTATTTTGACAATTACACACGTGGCGCCATTTGACCAGGCTCCTGTTTCCACATGTGTGTGTACTCCTTTCCGCCCCCCAAGTGAATGTGTGAGTAAGGCAGGGTCCTTGTTTTAGTGGCAGCCAAACGTTCCTATATGGATTTTCCATTAACGATTTGAATATGTAAATCATTGACGGCCGAGTGCCAACAGTGGTATCGGATTTGATTTTCTTTATTAATTTTTATCTTACAGATTTTTAGTAAAGGGGTTTTCAGATCGAAAAATATATTACCCAAAAAACAATATATAATTCCAATTTTTCAAAAAGAATATTAAATTTATCGACAAGTATTATATTAAGTATTCGTACGACTTCTTTGTTAACAAAAAATAATTCGTTTTTCTTTAATTTAGAAGTATTCTTAAAATTTGTATATAAGTTAATACTCAGGTATCACTGTGCAGGGTCATATCCAGTGGATATATAGCACCCCGGTCGTACCGAGATCGAAGTCTCCCTCTCTCTGTCTGCCCCTTTGGAATCTTAGTCTGTTTGCTTGTGCGTGGAACGCTTCATTTAATACGTTAACAATGAGATTGTCCTCAATAATTGAATCCACTAATTGACTGATGATTACATTTTGTGTTGGTCCTACAACAACAGGCCGGGATCCGGCCTGCAGGACCCTCTTGCAGGACACCCAATCCTGACGTCCCTTCCCGACCCGAAAAACCATGCATGGAAAGTATGTCATCGATCGATCGGGGGTCGCAAGCGGTTGACTTTCTCAAGCTGTATTATTCAAAAGGGCGTACAAACAGTTACTACACTTGCTATAAATGCATTTGTGTGTGTTCATACACACACACACACAGCACACACACACACGCACATACATACGCAAAAATACGAAAAGAAACGCACACATACACGGACATAGAGAACAGGAAAAAAACGGGCAGAACTCAAAAGCTACATAGATGATATAGGGATGAGATATTGGGGTGTATCAGTGTATAAGTGTATCGTTGTGACTGTGTGTGTGTGTGTGTGTGGGTGGGGGTGGGGGTGGGGGTCGAGAGGTCAATGTAGGGGGTGTACTTACCCCGTCCAAGGTCTTGATGTTGTGCAACGCATCCTGGGCGCGCAGGGCGGCCTTTCTTGTATAGTAGGTGACAAAACAGCACCCTGCAAACAAAATGAAACAATCGAATACAAATCGAATACAAATCAAACGAATCGATAGACAGTTGCAGACAAGAACATATGATACAGAACGAACGTACTATATATTATATGTATATACAGGGGAGCCATTGAAAAATTAGCTTGGGATTTGGAATCTCCTGAAATGGTGCCTAAAAGTATGCTATGATTTGTAGTAAGCATATTTTTAAGCACTATTACAGAAGATTAAAAATCGTTTTATTTTTCTGTGGAACCCCTATAGATTTATCAGATGCATTAACTCATTATATACTGGAGAACATTACAAATTTATGTTTTTATTTAATATTCTATATTTTTGGGCATATTTTATCATGCATCTGGGACAGTTGGATCAAGGCTTAAGGCTAAATATATATATATATTATTTAATAATAGTATCTATATGCGACAAGGCTTGGCATGCGGACTTTTTTGGACAGGGGACGAGCGCTTCATGCAAGCCATGCAAAAAATGAGACATGGACAAAATATAATGGGGGACTACGACTGAGTGGGACTGGAGGTCGGGAATATATGAAAGTTTTCTTTTAATATTATTTAAATACTGATTCCCCCATTTAAAGAATAAAAATATATAAAAACAAGGTTGAGATTAATTATGAAGATTATAATATACTTTCTTAACTCTTAGTTCAGTTTCCGATCGAGAAATCAAATAAACTTTTTGTTCTTTAATATAGTGTCTAAATCCTCTTTATTTACAGCAGCCTGCTTCTCCTCTCTATCCACTAAATTATTTCTATCGGATTACTTATTGAACTTTCGAAAAGTTGTTGCCTCAACCCTGCGACCTGAACCCGTCTAAGCTATCCACAAGTCCATTACGCAGATTAAATTATAATCCACCTCCGACATGGCAGCCCACAACCGCACTTCTGGCGGCTATCATCGTGTTAGCCGTGTGCTCGAACACCTTGCTCCAAGGATTAGTATACATCTACCCATACGCTGCCCCTCCAGAGTCTGGACCATAAATATACATAATGGAATTTACCTTTTCGCTGGCGAGGAAAGTTTGCAAGCAAATGCGCATATTATTCTAATACAGCCAAAATTAACCAGAGCAACCTGCTCATGTGCTGCTGCACTCGAGTATGTGTGAGTGTGTGGAAGTTGTTCCCTTTTATATACGCACAATTATGGCCAATTACCCCGGCCAGAGCCAAAACTTTGGCCAGCAGCCCTCAACACCTGGACTGGGCGGTAGCAAGTTTTAATGTTGTTGCGTTCGCCTCGCCATCAGCATAATCATATTACTTGATGCTCAGCCCCGGGGAAGCAATTGATGGACATTGTAAAATTTGATAGAACCGCCGGCTAATCCGCACATTTGTATGTCTGCCCACGGAACGGTGTGTTACACTCACCTCGGCTAATCGATGTGACCTTGTCCCGCAGGACATTCAGCGTGTGAACGGGTCCAAACTGCTCGAACATCTGCCGGAGGCGCGGCTCATCCCAGGTCTTGGGTATTTGGCCCACAAACATCTTGATGTTGTCCGCATCCGGTTGATCCTTGCTGGGATCCGGACTGTTGGTCTCCATGGCCACCAGCTCGGATTTGATGGAGAGCTCGTCCATGGGGCTGTGGTCACTGCAATGGAATCAATTTTTAAGCATAAGTATCTGCGTGTTTTTTTTTTTTAAACGAAATTGCAAGATGGATTGTAATTACTATCCTAAATGTGCTCTTGAAGGAGTCTCGGATGCAGTTTTCTTTAATTTAATTAGCATATACCTTGTTCTTAAATATTTAAACCTTTTGAAAGTTAAACAAAAATTCAGATATATTAATTTATTAATATATATATATATTTTTTGTTTTCTAGAGCCTATTTCTATTCCATAATAGATTCCATTAGGTTTGTTTAGCATTAGGTGTTTCTTTTCCTCGAAATTCTATTGAACTTTCGATTTCTCTTAGGTTGTTCTGAGAGTCTTTCGGTAGTTCCTCCACCCTTTCGAGATTCCTCTGGAGGCGGATTTGCAGGTTCAGGCTCCCCTGCAGGCGGAGGTGTTTTAGGTTCCTCAACCTTAGTTTTCTCGGCTTCTTCTTTGGATTTTCGTTCTGCGCTAGGTTCCTTTGATTCCTCTGGAGGAGGATCTGCTGCCGAACGCTCTTCGGCGGGCGCAGGATTTGCAACAGAAGGCTCTGCTCCATTTGGAGATTGATGTGGTTGAGGAGAATCGGAGAAAATGGTTTGATCCTTGTCTCGGAGGATATTGAATGTGGGCGTGCACATGCACAAATTGTTTCTCGCCCCTTCCCTTCGCGGGAAACTGGGCTGAATGCCCAACTGGCCCATCGAGCGGGCGGCAACAGAATGGGCAGCAGAGATGTGGTGCTCCCGGGGGAGTTTCGGAAAGCGGGCCAAGTGGTACGCCAGGCCGCCCACAAAGGCATCACCGGCGCCAGCAGCGTCCACCAGGTGGGGCACATCGGCGGCTGGTATATGGGTGCAAAACAGCTCCTTGTCCTTTTGGGTGCACATGTGAACTGCTCCCTGATCCGCCATAGTGATGATCACGCTCTTTACTCCCTTGAGTAGGATGATCTCGGCCGCATTCCTAGCCTCTTGCAAGGTGTCTATCCTCTCCATATCAGCCAGCTGGGCGGCGGCTAACTGGTTCGCCACCAAAATGGTTGGCAATTTTATGAGGTCGGGGGGCAATTCCGTTTGCAGGGGAGACATATGCAGAATGGAGACGCCTTTAAACTGACGCAGGGCGCACACGGTGACCCTCATGTTTGTCTCCAGCTGACAGACAAGCACCTTTGCCTTCTTGAAGACCCTTTTGGCATTGCTCAGGTCCTTGCCGGAGAGGGTGGCATTTGCCCCGGGCACACTGATCTTGTAGTTTTCTCCCTCCTCCGCAAGGGCAATCTCGTTCATGCCCGTGGGATATTCCACCTGACGCATGTGGTCCACATTCACGAATAGATCCGCCAGGTATTTTCGGTACTCGACGCCGGATGTATCCTGGCCCACATTGGCCACCAGAGCCGTGCTGCCGCCCAGCTTGGCGGCGGCCACGCACTGGTTGGCCGCCTTGCCACCGAAGGAGGCCTCCATGCAGGATCCGGTTACAGTTTCCCCGGCCTTTGGCAGCTCCTGTACATGTCTGGGGAATTTTTTATCCGAAAATTAATTCATTTCTGGCTTAAAATGGCCAATCTGAAGCTCACGTAGTGTAGTCGATGGTAGCAGCCCCAAAGAATACGACATCCAGCGACTTTCCCATCTAGACGGCGGGTGTTGGCCTAGTAATTTGGATATTTTTCTATTGTCTTGGATAATATTTTATAGAAAACATGACTGACACTTAATGATAAGAATCCTATGGAGTGCTTCAAATTATTCGAGTTATTTAAATAAATGCATTAATTTCCAATCCACAAATAAAGAATTGCCTTTCTATCACTCGCAAATAAAGTGATTACAAATCTCGAATGGATGTTCACAACTTTCCCATTGAACTTTTATGGCCAACATATTGTTTTTTTCCCTTCTTCCCTCTGGATTCCTAACTTCATTTGCTAATGACCATAAAAAACAGAGAAATAGAGACGCCATCGCACTCCATGGCTCTGAACCGAAGTTGGCTAACAGCATAAAATACAAATACTAATTGTTATTAGCAAACTAATCTAATCTAAAAAGTTGTAAACGTTTTTACTTTTGTTTTGTGGTTGACCAGTCCCTGAATCCCCGCATTCGAGCAGGGACTCTCTCCGGAATCCAGAGGGGAAGTGGGTCTTTGAGTGACTGGCAACGCATTGAACGCTCCACTTTGAGGTCACTTTCAGTCGGTTTTTGTGTGCTGCCGAAAAAGTTTTCCCTATTCCCTGTCCCCTTTAGCTTGCTCTGCTGCTTCCTCTCCCATTTCCCATTTCCCGGTCAACGTTGTTGCTCCTAATGGGGCTTTATTGGGTGCCCTTGATGGTGTACGAAATTGACTTTTGGTTGGCTGTCAATATTGCCGGCGGCCCTCGGTTACTGAGCTGATTTGCCGTGAGCAGAAGTTGTCAAGCAGTTGGCCCAATAAATTTCAGCACTTAATTGGCTCAGCCGGATAGTTGCGGAGTTAGTGCTGTGGCACAGGAATTTTTGATTGATTTTATGTGCGATTATGGGAGTTCTGTAAGAATTTTACACTGCTTAAAGGGGAAACTTGTTGCTGGGTTTGAGTGAAGAACATAAGAGATTGTAGGTGACATTTATATCATAAGATGTTATCTTTAACAACAGATATTATATTAATTATATATTATTAAAATTGAACAAAATTCCAAAAGCGTTCTTGCGGTTATTTATAGGTGTATGTAACAACACTATCTCTGAATTTATTAATTTCGACTTGGGTTTATATATATACACAATCGAAAGATATTGAACGAGGCAGAATTAAAAAATAATTTAAAAACGAATGTTCTAAGCTTAATTGCATAGAAAGCCTAATTAATACATTATAACCATAATTTTTAAATATTTTTCCTTAAGCTTCTTAAATCATACCGTTAAAGCTGCCGATAGATTTACTTTTTACAAAAATTCATCTATTATTTATTTATCTAAAGAGTTTTCTTTACGTTAAAGTATTTAAAAAAAATTTTCTGATATATACTTTTTACAAAAATCCACACAGCTCACCAGACTCCTGAAGTCAGTATATTAAGTTTACAAACAGGGAATTCAAATTAATGTAATGGCCATATATCCGTTTCTCCCTTTATGCTTATCTCCGATCTGAATACCTAAAGCAAAACAATTTATGCAGCGCATACTTTTAGGCTGGCAATTGAAATTACCATACATCTCCGCCCAGAGGGTGGGACAGAGAATGACACTGTTCGCCCCTCGTTTCGGTTTCATTATTAACTCAAGCTATCTCACGGAGTCATCTGAAACGATGCCATTTAGGAAATTACTTCCAATTTACTTTTAAATTTCTTCATTTTCCAATTTCCTGCGTAAGTAATTCCAGCGCTTGCAGCAGCAGCAGCAGCGCGTCCCATTCATCCCATCCATCTACCCCACCCCGTCGGCTGTGCCTTACTCCCTTTTATCCAGTTATGAAACGCCCCCATTTGCCGAGATGAAAACCTCGTGACACTCAGCGAAAAGGCCGTGAAAAGCGCTAAGCCAGCCGCGGGCCATCGAATGACAAAACGTTATTAATCTATTAGAGTCGAGAACGAGGACGATCCAAATTGTCTGTGTCAAGGTGATAAATTCAGGCCTGCCTGCCTGCAGGTGAATAATCTGAGATGGGACCTGGGTAATCATCAGGGGAGTTACTTAGCATTAGGGGAGGCCTCTTTGGTACAACTTCAAAACACAAATAGCATATAAGGGAAATTTTAGAAATTTGTTTTTAATTCGTAGTTCTAAATATCGAAAAGGAACTTCAAAACTTTGATATATTTTTTGAATAAAATACTTTTGTAATGATATAAAAGTAAAATATTATTTAAGAAAGTTATGAGTATTTTTTTAAATAAATTTCAACTATTTATAGGTTTATTTATTTTATTGAAACGCAATGAATAAATATTTTCAGGCCATCCCCAAATCAAATCCCTGTGGAACCACCCCCGTGATATGTCGCACTTCCTGTGCCTGCAGCATACATTTCTAAACAGAAGACATTTACGCATTGGGCGTGTTAGACGAAAATAAATATTTAAAAAAAATCTAAAAATGAAGCCAAACAAATACATTTTGAGAAACGCTTGAAAAATAAGCGCGAGAGGGAGCAGCGACAGGTGTGTTGCCCCTGGAGTCGGCCAGGCAATTATTTGAGGCAGGCGCCAATCCTTGGGGGAGCCAGGTGAGCCTCCAGCTAACTATCCCTCCTTCTCTCGGTGTCACTTCTCGCCATTCGTTCCAGCGAATCCTCTCCGTTAGCAAAGAGCTCCTTGGCGGTCTCTCGGGGCTGCGCCTGTGCATTAATAATTCAGTTTCATTTAAATGCGACCAGGGCTTAATGAGAAAATCGCCTGCGGTGGGAGCTGAAGCGCGTCAGAAAGTGAGCGGCGACGGGGGTGTGTTGGGGATTTGGCCCACAGGACACCAGGTGTTTTCCAGTGCCACCGCCAATGAGCTTGACGATGATGCTGATGACGATGTTGTATGGCCGCTCAATGCGCGAATCAACAGCTGGAGCCACAGGGTGGGCTTGGGTGACAAAGGTCTCCGGGCAGTGGTTCTTAAATTTTTAGTATTTGTGTATTATTACTGGGTAGATAGAAACTAATAAGCAATTTCTTTTAGTTGGAGGAATATAATAAAAAGAAATTGTATTTGCATTTGTCTAGACACGTTTCTAAGTTGGCATTGATAGAGGGTTTTAGTCACAATATGTGTACTCTGTGCTATGCGTTTGCTCTCAGAGGAAAATAAATTCGCAGGACCTTTTTCTTGGGGCTTTTCCCAAGCTCATTGAAAATAATAAGAGCCTACTTACCAGATATATTAAGCTTATTTATTTATCATACATTTATAATATTGTCTTGATTTTTTTTGTTTATTGCCAATGCTCAAACTGCAAATATTTCTTTACGATATCCTAAATTTCTACCCTTCGCCTGCCACTTTATCTAGCTATCAAATAGGCACGTATATTTTTTTAATAACTTTATTTTTAACCCACTTTATAACCACTGTGCATTGTGGCGACACTGCCTTGACGTGGCACTTAATTTATGATGGCAGTTTGTTATGCCGCGCCTGTCACAACAAAAACAAACAGCTCAAAGATAGAGGAAGGAAACGACTTTACATATACACATTTACAAGAAGTGAAGGAGCCAGGGAGGCTGAGCTGGTCGTATAAAAATGACCCAACATAAATTTAATAATTCCAGCTTTATTATTTAATGACCAAGCACGACAGAGGAAAAAGCCGGTTAGATGGTAGTAGAGTTCTCGGCGGTTTCTTCAACGTCCGCCCTGAACATCATCATCATCTTCGAGAGCATTACGGGCATGCCATAATATTATAATTACAATGTCCTGTCAATAATCATTCGCCATTATCGCCAATGACTTGGGCTATGTGAAAATTGTCGCCTTGATGGCCGCTGCCAATTAATAACATTAATGCAATGCCAATTATCATTAGCCACTTGATGGTAGTCCCGTGACTTGGCCTCATCCCTTAAATACACCTCTCCCCTTCACGATTACTTATTTTAATTAAATCAGCCTGTGAAGTGGGCCGCCGAACGAACGGTGGGAATTTCGTTTTTTTTTTATAATTTCCGGCAAAGGAAGCGCCCGCAAATAGAAAATGTGGCGCACGTCCGAGAAATAACCATTTGAAATGTGATAGCCAAAGTTGTCTAGAGGGGGCGGCGGCGGCGGCAGGTTGGCTGGCTGGCTTGCAGGTGACGTCCTGCCAGGCTATAGGAAATTGAAATGTTCCACAACGGCAGGGTAATATGCAAAGTGATAAGATATCGAATTGATTTGAAGGCGAGAATGGGGTATCGAAAAAGTATAGGAATTATGAGAATTTTTGAGGTAAATTCATAAAATTTTATGTTGATGGAGGAATATAAATAAAACGTTAAGGGTATAAACTCTGGGAAATTATACCTATTTAATTTTCATGTACTAGAGAATATACCGCCTTAATGAAAATAATAATATAATTATCTCAACAACTTTAATTTGTGATAAATTATTTATATCCGCTTTAATTCTTTAAATGCCTAAATCTTCTCTCATTATTTTATGAAACATTTAAGATATTTAAGCATTTAATGTTTTTCAGAATTTCTCAACACCAAATTAAGCCTTTCAAGCTCTTATAAACTCTACACATTATCGAGAATTTCCCTTCTCGACAATAAAGCGTTGCGTACTTTGCAGCGCCAACTGAAAATCGAGGTGTAATTTGGCCTACAAATGGATTTGCATTCACCCGATTTGGCCGAGAATTTCAGCCTCCTGAAGCTACAAATCATTAGCGTGTAATTAGGAGTCATTAGGAGGCAGTGAAAAAAAAAATGAAAACAGGGAACCTAGTTCGAACTCACCGATGGGGAGGAGCTGCAACTGCGGCCTGTTCGCCTAATGAAGTTCTGGAATTAATGCTGGAATTCGACGTCGCTGCTGCGGCAGTGGCTGCTGCTCCCGCTGCTGCTGCAGTTGTGGTTGCTGTGGTGCCGGGTGTTACTGCTGCTGCTGCTGCTGCTGGTGTTGCAGCAATTGCTGGTGGCGCGGTGGGGCTGGAATTTATTTGGTTGTGCAAAAGTGTTTCAAACAATGTTGTCGACATTTTTGCCGCTACGGCTGCTGCTGTTGCAGATAATGCTGCTATGTTGCCACTGTTGCTGTTGCTGTTGCTACCGTTGCTGATGCTGGGCCGCAAATATGGATGGAAACTTTTTGCAGCGCCCGTGAAGGTAGTTGTCGCTGCAATGGCACCTGAAGTTGCAGCCGAGCTCGTTAGATTCTCTAAATACTCGTACTGAAGTTGCTGCTGCTGCTGGCTATTGTTGCTGCTGCCGCTACTTAAATTGTTATTGCTAAAAGGGCTATTGTTGCTGTTGCTGCTGCTGCTGGAATTGCTGTTGCTGCCATTAGCAACATGGGCAACAGGTGCCGTTGTTAGCATTGTTGTTGTAGCTCCTCCCGGGTCGCTGGTCGCCTCCAATGTTGCTGTTGCTGCCGTAGCTGTTGCTGTTGCAGTTGTTGCTGCTGAAATGCCACTCACTTTATCCGCCTGCAGATTCAGGGATTGCAACATCATTTATTACAGCTCTGTTTTGCCTCTGCACTGCGCCGCGTCCTGCAGCTCCTGTCGCTAATTACTTTTAGTGCCGCATTTGGCGTCGCTGCTTTTTAATTTGCTTCTGGTTTCAGTTGTATTAAAATTGTATATTGTCCCGCTCTAACCCCTTTCGCTTCTCCTTTGTTTATCACAGTTTTTTCCCTCTCAATTAGCCTCTGCGTTTGCTTCTATGCTGTGTTTTCTTCCACCCTTTTGGGAGTTGGTTGAGCTCGAGTTTCAACTGTAATTAAATTAAGAACAAAGTGTTGGCTGATTAAAAGACATGTATTTAGAGTTGAGCCAAATGCATTATTAAGTGGGGGGATGTGTGCTAAATATAAGTGGATAAATTAAGTGGGAGAGACATAATCGCAGAAATTAAAGAGCCCCAATACAGCTGTACATATGTAAGAATTTTGTACATTAAACTAGACTTAATAATAACCATAAATATACAAGATTAATGTTTCAAATTGTAAAAGATTTAATAAAAATTTCTTTGTACATTTAAGAAAAAAGTATTACCCTTATTTGTGCTTTTTGCCCCTTAAGTATTCTTTTTGATAATATAAAAGTTTGCTTATAAATCTTGTATATATTTATCATTCTTTAAACCCATTATAATCATTAAATTACGATCACTCAAAAAGTGCATTTAGAAAGCCCTTTTCATATGTTTTTATAATATTTATTAATTTTGTAAGTATCCTCCAAGGAAAACCGCAGTCAATATGGCTGTCAGATCCTCTATAACCACTCCCCCTTCGACTTATCCCATGGCTGACCAACTGCATAGCTAAGCGTCGTTGAATAAAAGGCATATTGACTGACAAACTGACGGATTGACGGACCTGACAGACTGACCACAGTACTTGGAGCCACTCGACTGTCTGCATTGAAGTACTTGCTTTGATACACACATATGCCCAGGAATAGAAGCGTGTAGTGGTCTGCACATACACATAGTGGTGCATGTATGAACACTGAGAAAAATAATACAAAAGGATAATAATAAGAACTTCTAACAACTTTAAGTCAAACTGCTTTGACTGTAGTTTGATCTGTAAAAAAAGAAACATTCTTGTATGCTGGTATTGAATTAAAAAAAATAATATTAATAAATGAATATAAAGCTACATTCTTATAAAAATTTAAAACGTAAGGAAACTCACACTATGAAAAACCTTCTTTTCTTAAGATTTATGTGTCTAAATTTACTGATTTTTATTTCAGCTAAAAACAGCTTATTCCAGTTAATATAACTACATTAATTCTAAACTTGTAGCATAGGATTCCAGATCAAATGTTGTATCCTATTTTCCCGGTGATGTCGGCAGCTGACGCTAAACAGATAAGGATTTCAAGTGCGCTCGCAATGTGGAGAGCCGGAGCTCAGTTGGCCGCATAATGTTGAAGGCTCTAGCTAATTAGTTAAATTGAAATCAAATTATTTGTTGTCGCACTTGACTGGCCACAGGCATGGGCGCCTTAATTAACGCGCCTGCACATACACGGATTTCTATACATATAGGGCCAGGAGTGATGGGTAGTTGGGGGTTGGCTATATACACATGGTGCATACTGTACTGGCAGGGAAAGCGATTATGGTTAGCTTGATTGCTTTATGCAATGACCGGATGGATTAAAGCAGGAAATAGTCATGTTTAAGGTTCTTACTTAAATTTCGGTGAGTAATACGCGCTTGAATAAATACTTTCCAGCATTGCACTTGTTTTAAGATTAACTATTAATGGTTTTTTACACTCTTAAGGGAGCTCATTTGTTTGAAAAAAAATATTTAACAAACTTTCAGAAATTTTAAATAAATTATTTTCCAACCGCCAGCTCTAAAATGCATTTTGTCCAAAGTCTCTAACCTGTTTAACTCTTTAAGAAAAAGTGCACAATTTTCAAAGGAATTTTTTCACCATAAAATCAAAATTCACTTTAGATGCATATTTGGACGAATTTCTCTTCTGTTCTCCAGATAATCGCCGCGTAGCTCGCCGGTTTTTCTATTATTTTTTAATATTTTCCAACGCTTGCATATTTTCGCGCTTTTCTATTTACGTTCTCCGCTTGTTTATGTTCACAGCGAGCGCGTTCTTTCTCTCGTGCTTTGTTTTTATTTTATTTTTTTCGGGTCCGTCAGCTCCTCCTGGCCGGCCACTGGCAACTTGGCAACTGTCGCCGTCGTCGCAGTCGCCATGGCCAACGGGCATCATCCGCATCATCCGCAGCGTTGGCGAGGCGTGCCGTGGAGAGCTTGTTGCATCCTCCCCTTTGGCTTTTCACCCCTCGAAGCGTGTTGGGAAGGCAGCCATCGGTCTGCCAGCGGCATGCTTGTGCTTCTAGCCCCCTAAAATACACCCATCCCCTGCTCCCAACCCCAATATGCTGGCTTCTGCGGATCCTTGCCACTTGCCACGCGCTTATCCCAGCGTCATCAAACGATGTCGACGACGCCAGCATCGTTAGAGTGAGGGTATCATATTTTAAGGGGTATTTTAACTACTGGAGGAGATGTGTGAGGCTGTTCAAAATATTTTATTAAATTCTAAAAGCATTGATGTCACAATAAAAACTCATTTTTCTAAATTATATTTATTATTTTGGTTTACTCTCCAAAGGTTTTCTATTTAAAGCTTTATACATATATATTCCCAAGACAGAGTATTTAGCTGCCGTCTTGGTTCTCTGTACGATTTCCCATGGCTCCTGCATCATGAGCAGTTATCGGCGCTGTTGCTTCGCCGACAGACGTGGATGTGGATGTGGATCCTGCAGCTTTAACGCACTCCCCGACTACAGGATATCGGTGGCGAGAGGCAACCAGCTGTGCCATCCTCGTCGCTGCTGCTGTCACCTTGTAATTTTATTTATCTATTGATTATTGAGTATCTCTTTTCTATTTATTTCCCTTTGTTTGCCCACGCAGCGTTGACAGAGAGCCACCCCCGAAAGCCGTAGCTCAACCTCAACCCCTCTCGGCACCCTTTGGTATTTTTATTAAACCAGATTCCTATCCTCCCGTGTGTGGGTGCTGTCCTTTGCTGTATGTTATGTGTGCCCCTGGCTGTTTTTTAATTAACTTTAGTGACAATATTTTGCCCAGCAGCTGCTGCCTTTGAAAAGCCCCCAACGACACAGACAGAGAGAGATAGAGAGAGAGGAGAGAGAGATAATCAAACTTTGCCCATTGTATGCAAATGTGGACAAAACCCAGAGTCCGGGTCGTGTTCTTCATACTGGGTTCTAGGTCCCTGGGTCCACTTTGACCCCAATTCTCGGTGTTTTCTCTGTCAGCGTCTTGCCATTCTGTCATTCTGACAGTTGACATTTCGTAAAGATGTCACTTGTCCATGGTTGCATTGTGCCGGAGCAACGAGAGTCGGTGCACAGACAACACACATGTCTCTGGTTCACACATCCCCATATGTCCGATACAGATTGTGCTGCTGCCGCCCTCTCCGCATTTCCCATTCACTTGTTGAGCGCTTTTCCTTATCTTATCTCGAGTTTTATACGTTCGTTCCTGTGTTTGCTTTATTGTGGTTCTTTTTGTCGCCGTTTTACGTAGTTTTTGGAGACAGTATGGTTCGTACATATGGATATGTACACATAAATCCAACATAACTGGAGTTGGCAGACTCAAGATGAACAGGTTTTTATCTTTAGTTGCAGGCAAACTTTAGATAGTTTTGGTGTTATCCAAGAATTATGACTAATTGGTTGAAAAAATGTATAGAAATGACGAAAGAAAGTGGGAATAATACATTAAGTGCGACACTTTTGTGTTTTAAAAAGCTTCATCTTGGTAAGATTAAAGAATATATAATAAATAACAAAATTATGAAATAGCCTAATAAGTGTTATAATATTTATAAATACTTTTAAATAATGTTTAAAGTATGTAAAAATAATAAAAGCTTCAAGGTTTGATAAAGAAAAAACACCAATGCTTGCTTGATGGGTTTAAAAATTATACATTTTGGTGTATCCAACCACAAACACCTCTTACTCACTCTCAAAAACACCTTCTGTATGGGGTATTCCTCAAATGTAGGTCTCTTGACAGACGTATCACTTGTTACATGAGCGTTTTCTTAGAATTTTCACACACCATATGCCACCATATTCATATCGAGTACATTTTATCTACAGATATCGGGGTAAATCAATCAGGTAATCACTCGGCATGCACTCGCGAGCTGCACAGATCGGAATCGGTATTGAAATGGTAATCGAAAACTCGACGAAGGGACACAACCGCACGTAGACGCCAACGGAGGGCAACTAACGGAGCCGAAATTCCGATTCCGATTTCATAATTTCCCTCCACAAAAGGTGTCCACTCTCTCTCTTGCTAGAGCTATATCTGTGTGCTATCTGGTTCCTGATAAGGGCCTTTGCTTATCGCATAATTGCTCGCTGATTGCCGCCAGGTACAAAATTTTCACCTTCTCTCTGCAGTCAGTTTTCTCTGGCCAAACATTTGCTCGCCCAGGAGAGAGAGAGAGGTGTTCGCCGCGCTACCGAGTCAAGTCAAAAATATTGGCTTTGTTTGAGTTTCCTATCGCTATCGGGTTGTACAGGTTGTCGAGCTCTTTAATTGAATATCTTATCGAGAGAACCAAATCGCGGGGGGAAGGAAATGCCTTCCGTTGGATCCCGCTTAGCCGGGCAAACACACATGACGAAATACGGGATGTACCGGGAACCGCTAGCTCTAACTACATATATCGAGCAACTGCAATTGAACTCTTTTCCCGCAGCGAAAAAACTCTCGACTTGGCGCTCGATGTATCCGCACTATAATGCTCATAAATATAAACTAAACCCGTGCGAGCGGCCGCTCTGAATTTATATATGTACGGGGATATATCCGTCGGGTCGGTCCGTGTGTCTGCAGGGCCATTACACAAATACCAGGAGAAATGGAGACCAATGAGCTTGCCACGTAGCCGAAGTATCGATGGGTTTCGAGTGGGTGACTTGTGGGGTCGTGTGACCGGACAGCCGGTCTCGGCCCACACACACACACACACACCGCGTATATACCATGTATAGGATATATAGGATATATAGTTGGTGGCCGCGAAAGAAAGCTGCCTTCGCTGGCTCTGTTTGTCATTGTGTGCCATCGAATTATAATAAGCGACTATTTAGTGGTAAATGTGTGTCACTTTACATATGGCCCAAAACCCGCTCTACCTCCAACCCGCAGATAATTATGGGGTTGTGGAGTGGACAGACGGCTATGGCCGGAATCGAATAGGAAAAAATCGAAAATTCAATTACCTATTCATGGCTTTAGTTATATTTTTCCCCATTTCCAGGAGCTGTCCCATCGAGTGCTTCAAGGAAACCGCTTAATTCAGAGACAGAATTTGAAATTAGACAAGTCACTGGGACTTACAGTAAAGGTTGAATTTTAAATTCAAAACACCTTTTGAAATAATCCAACCTTCTTAAGCACTTCATTCACAAATTTTCCTTCGGCTGATAAGAACTGCGTGTTGCCCTATTTAAATGGAATTTGCCATTAATGTGAAATAGTGTCAGAACTCCCGAACCAGATTAACTAATCAGCCTAATACTTACAGTAAATGGCTATGTAAAGATAGGAAAACCGAATCAACCATTAAGATATACACACACACCTCGGCGGGTTTAAGCCGAATATAAATTAACTTGGTGATACCAATCTGCTGCTGCTTATCGGGAGCTGAGGCCTGTACCTAACTGTTTGCCGTTCTATCTAATCTAAGATTCTTATCGCGAGCAATTACTCCGTACTTCCTCCGATGCCAGGTTAGCCTCTGTACCCGAGAATCCCCTGGAATCTTTTACCCAGTCCACCCACAACATGCGACACAGATACAGTGGGTCACATCTGCTGCCATGCACTCACAGGCACAGTGGTTATTGCACAGGTAAATGGCCGCCATAAAAGTTCAGTCATGGAACTCAAAGATATATAAGTAAGCGAGTGTAGCCTAGTGTATACAGCTCTTTTGTTTCATTCATTGTTTTTTGGACACTAAAAAAAATACCTCAAATTTCATAAAGGTTAGCTAATATAAGAAATTCAAATATTAGAAAAATGAATGGTAAAAACGCTGTTTTTAATTTAATGAAATAAGAGGAATAACTATATAAAAATCGTTTATATTAATTAAATCATCTTGCTTTCTCCCTAATACCATTTCTTAGTATAGAATAAGGTCCTTCATTGCACAAATAAATTAATCACAATTAACCACAATATATTAATAAACCAAATAAGCTACAATAAATTAGTTTTTAACAACTTTTCTCCAAGTGCCACCTGATAACCCTTTTTTGTTCCTGCGCTTCGATTTTTTCGTGTTCTTATTGCTCGCTTCTTCTGTTTTGGCTGGCCCCGAATGCCGATCAATATTGAATTGAATTTGACCAATAGCTAAAGCCACGACTCGACTCGAGTCAGTCAGACATTTCTGAGGCCACGAGGTAGATGTTAATGTTATTTAATAATTTACTCGATGTACGCCGGCATTTCGGGAACACAAAATAATGGTTGTTTGTGGAGACTAAATATTAAATGCAACAGAAGCCCCACAACAGCTTTAACTCCCACCCAGAGGGGAAGGGGAGCCTCAATTCCAATAATATTATTAGAAACTCAACTGGAAAATCGAAGAAGTTGAAGAAACCACAGGAATGCGGTTGGAAATGCAACAAAAGCCAAAACACAGTTTAGTGGTTGAATAACGACAACAGCAGGAGCCAGGACATGGCGCTAGTCCTTCGGGGGGAGGGATGTACGTATACCGTAGACCAACCGACCGAAAGACCAAAAGACCGACAGACAGTGAACTACTAATAAAGCCAGGTGAGCAAGGTGTACGGGACAGGACAGAGCAGGGGACTGGACTGCGCACAAAAGGAAGCACAAATAATATAAATTAAATGTGGGCAAGATGCCGCCCCAACTCCTCTGTCGCCCCGAACTCTCCTCAAAAGAAAAGCAAGCTGAGTAATTATTTCCGGCAGGGTGGGCGTCACTTCCCCCTGGAAGTCCTTGCGGTTTGACTGCAACACATGGCCGGACACTTAAACCGAAGTGTGGCAAACGGGGTTGGAAAATCTATCTGGGCAATAATTTCGGTTGACATGCTTGCGGTAATTATTGACCGTAATGACAAAACCGTATACGAATCCGGCAAATGGAAGCCGACTCGTCCGTGTCTGTGTCCGTGTCCGAGACCGAAACCCTGACAAATTAGTTTTAGTTTTTGGGGTCATCTGCCGGTGTGCTGATGTTTGCCTTCCGCTGCTAATTGGATACTATTTTATGGACCCACCGACTGGACACCAGCTGATTTCGGGGTTCGGCATAAATTTGGGGCGTCCCCCTTGAACACCTCCCCCCGAAAGCAAATCAAAATTGTCAACGTATAGTGAGAATCATAACTTAATTTCATTCCACTTTTTATTTGCATTTGATGCGGAAGATTTATGGTCGCCTGGCCTATATATAGCGATATTAATGGAACAGAGCTGTCGAACACAACACAGACCGAGAGTTTGTCCAAAAACTAATTAATAATTTCTTGTTTCTTTTTATTTGGATGGCTTATTTTCGGATGGCTCTCTTCGGCTATCTATGATTTTTTCTATATTTTTCCACGATCGCCTTTTCCGATTTCCTTCTGCTTTTTGCTAAATTCATTTCAATGCCGGCTATTTTTGTTGCAATGTGGCGCACATGTTGGACATTCAGTGGGTCATAAATATTGAATGTGGCGACGTCCAGAGAACCCATTTCCCAAACGATCCACTGGAATAGCATCAAGATCTATAGGTATATTTATAACCATAGAAAAGTTACCCAGGGGGGGGACTTACTTTAATTGCAATTGGCTCTAGTTGTGGGGGAGGAGAGCTTCCGCGGACTAGAATGATTTCTTTGTGTGACAAATTGCCCGGTTAATTGTGTCTGTGGAGAGCCAAGATCCAAGATACAAGCTACACGATACAAGATCCACAATCCCAGAAGACACACGACCGATGACGATGGCGGGGAGATCGTTGATCGCGTGAGTCGAGCGACAAATGAATTCACTTGATGGGTGAAGTGCGAGGTCAAATCTTTGCGATGTCACAAAGCGAACGCACTCGCGGATACACTACATATAGATGTAGATACAAACACAGAGATATACGCACGACGCACTGCAGATACAATCAACAAACAATAAGCGAGGCAAATTTACAACACTTTAGAATTTATTTAGTCGCACTACGTAGAAGGAATTTGTCTATGTTTTTATTCGGTTTGTTTATTAGCCATTTATTACACTTTTATTCATGGGATAAGCTTGTGGTTTATCTTATGATTTAGCTTTCCAAAGGTGTTCAGTTCAGGTACCTTAACATAATTTACATTAAAGGGTTTTCTTTAATTCCCTGCTATAATTATTATTATTTTTTCTGTATTTTTGCAGCTTGATTTCATTTCTACTTTTAACTGAGATCGTTTTGCACTTTTGTACGCTCTTTTATCACACTTTCCGACTAGAATTTCCACACTTTCGAACTGGCACTGCGAGTGACATGATTTCCAAAAAAACTGCACTGGGCCACAAAAATATTATTTTATATATGCTGCACTTTGGATCGCGGTGTGCTTTTCTTTTCGGGCGTGTAAAAGTGAAAATGCGAGTGGGCGGCCGCCGGGCAAAGCGACGAAAAAACGACGATGCGCGCGATTTTCTCGCGTGGGGCTCGAAGAACGTCCAAGATGGCACTGCCACCGCCGATCGACTTGACAGGCCATGGAGCCGCCCAGCGGAGCGGTGTTATTTATTCCGAAAAATATAAATTATAAGTATAAATAATATTGGGGAAAATAAAAATTATGCATGTTTTTCTTATTTAAAACTTAATTGAATTCGCAGGGGGCGACGGGAAAGGCGAGCCGCGTTGAACATAATTTAAATCAAAACACAAATTAATATCCCGCTCCTCGCTCTCTCTGTCACACACTGCACTTGCTGCTCTGTTTAATTTCTCAGGTTTTCGCGGAAAACTGTCAGCAAGTGTCCACCGGAGAGGAAAAACGTCAACGAGTGGGCGTCATCGGGAAAAGGCAAGGAGGCAGTGTGCAGACTCTCGGCGATCTCTGATCTCCGATCGATTTGCCTGCTTTTACGAGCTGTCCGAGCGGAACACAACAGAACCATAACAGAACATCTGTTTTTCTTTTATTTACGCGTTTCCCTAATTTCTCCTGATCTGTCCTCAGCTCTAGGTGTGCTCTGGCGCATTATTTTCTTTATTTTCCCATGACATGCTGTCAGGCGGATTAGTTTGGCCGTTAGTTTGACAGACGCTAAAAGTAGACACTCAAGTGGGTGGCAATCTAATTTGGCCGTGCTGCTCGAACAATTTGAATATTGCTCGGGGGATTAATGGGTGTGGATATGACCCATTTGGGTTGCACTCTATAAATTACACTTGCACAGATTTACTAGTCGGTTTTTAGATGGAGAGCGTAGGTATAATATATTGAAATTTGATTATGGAGGTTGTTTCTAACTTCATATTTGTCATTACAAATTTAATTATTTAAAACAAAATTATTGAAAACTAATATATGTAAGGTTAACATGCTATTGACGAAAATGCTTGTCAAAATTAGGTTTCGTTCTTGTTTTCAATTCTGTCAAATGTGGAATTAATTTACATTTACGACGTAGTCTGTTATGGTAACGAATTATATAAATATCTGAAATATATACAGAAATATAAAGAAGATTAAAATATTTACAATCATAACATTTATATAGAATTAATATTGTTTACCATTTAAGAAAAGTATAAATTAAACCCTCTTTTCATTTTATGAAAATGTGTGTAGTTATTTTTTACTATTTTTTTAACAAATACTATAAGTAAGAAAATATATTTTCAAAGTTACCTGAGTAATGACTAAGGTTAAATGCTGTTTCTCATAAGTAATAAAACACATCCCAAAAGTAACTTGAAACATTTTTGACAGATTTCTAAAATTCTCGAATTCGATAAAGTTATGTTCTGCCCAGACTATATATTTCTATTTCCTTGTGTTTTTCCACCCACTCGGAAAATTCCCACACAGATCTGGGGGATCTTCCCCACAGCAATTCGTCGATCATTCATCACGAAGCATTGTCAAGTTCATTTCTTACCCCATTCCTTTAGCCGTAGCTCAAAACAAAAGATTTTTCCTTATCCCCTCCGAAAAAGGCTAAAATTAAATAAAATTGATAATTATTCACGGCGCTCGCTTGGTGCCTCCCAATGTCAATGGCTACGAGTGCCATAAACCGCTTTTAATGATGATTTTACGGCAGCCTCTAAATGTACAAAAAGTGCACTCAGAACAAGATAAGGGAAAGCGAGGAAAACTGAGTTGAAGAAAAACACAGCTCTTGGCTATCTGCAACTTACTCAAGCTTCCTTCATTCATTTGCCCCTTTTCCTTTCCTCTGGTCAAATAATTATAAGCGGCTAAACGCAAAAACAAACTAAATAAGGCGGATCAAGGGGTTAAAGACGTTTGGAATACTCTCTAATTTATTTAGTTAATTTATTTAGGAACACAAAAAATAGGACATAGCTAAGAAACATTCTGTTACTTAAGAAAATATATTAATAACGAATATAAAATAATTCTTAAGGCTTGCTATTATTGAGTTATAATCAGTTATAGAGCTACAAATTTGCAAAATATGAAAACTATCATTACATCTCCAGATTAAGTCCTTTACAGGGTGTGCAAATCCGAAAACTGTGAGCATAATTTTGCACGTGTTTCGAATAAGTTGTAATTTTCAGCTGGCCAACTTTGCGGACCAAAGCAACCCCTTTCAGATCCCCCTTTGTGGGCGGCTGACGTTTAAAAATGCGCGACCGCATTCATTAGTGCAAATGGCTTAAATACTTGGCCAGTCGAAACTGCTGAATGGCAGCTTAAGAAACCAGGATTCAGAGCAGGACTCACACTCACTCCTCATCCGACTCCGACTTCAACTCTACTCCTCGGCATTTGTTTGCCTGTTTGACTTTGGGATCTCAGTTCTCAGTTCTCGACCCTCGGATTAAGTTTTCTCGCCCCGGCAAAAGTTTCGTATGACTTCAACCCCCAAAAGATTTGCGTTATCGGCCGGGCAGCATACTTCTGGCGCCCAGTGTCGAGCTGCTGCTGCGAGTGCATTTGCCGCTGCATACTTTTGGGCAGCTCGGCCGCTATTGGAATTTGCAAATATTCTTATAAATTATTATATCAAAGTTCGGCATTACTTATGGCCAACTGGCTTCGACAGGAAACTTTGCTATGCAGCCCTTAGCACTCACTCTCTCTCTCTGGCTTGACACTTTAGTGTAATTAGTTATCCTGTGGTTGCAGCTTTGCGGGGAAATCTCTTCGGAAAATCTCTTTGGATGCGTAGGGAAATGTGCACTGGCCTGGGCACTCCATATTTTTGCGGCTTTTTCGTGCCCTTTGATGTGGCAAAAATTTCAATTAATGCAATTGCGAAATACTCAGCTTCCCCTTCTCGGGTTAAGGGGAAAATATATATGCGGCGCAAAAAGATAGCGTAAAATCTTGTACTTATCTATTTATTCATGCTTGATTGGGCGGCCTAAGGAGGGGATTAAGATTAACATTTAATGATAGAACTTACTTGCATTAAATATTCGTAATTGACACAGTTTAACTACTTACGAATAGGGGAATGTAACCGAAATAGTCACAAAGGTAATTATGCTGACTAGTTCTCGTTATTATTTGTTTACGTTTTAAATTATATATTGTATAAAGTTAAATTTTAATTAAAAGCTCAGTTTATATTGTTAAGCAGATGAAACAAATAATAATAATGACTTAGTTAATACCACATCCCTCAGCAAAGAATTTCTTGGTAAATTCTCTAAGCCAAAAAGTCATATAATTTAGCCACAAAAAAACTTTCAGTTTTTGGTAAGCTTTAAAGAAATTACACTTGACACTTTTCAATTAGTGGCGAAAAGTTTATTTTAATTGTGACAGTAACACGTTGTTGCCATCGCCACCCAAAAACAACAGGCCCAAGTTTGTGCCAGGACAATACAAAAGCCTGCAAGCAAACTAGGGCCGAAGTCAAGGAGCGTCCTCGGAGCCACAAAATGTCAAAAGGAAACTTTTCCTGGCCAAGATTAATTACAATTGAAAACAAATGAATGCAAAAACGATAAGCAGCCGAAAGGATTTCCACAGCCAGTCCTCGTCGAGGCCAAATGGAAATGAAAACCCAAAAACTCAACTTCGCCAATCAAGATTAAGGGGAGGAGTGAGTTGGCCAAAGGACCTCTAATCAGGGAGAGAGAGGGCGTTGAAACCAATGTTCACACCTACAATAGCAAAAAGGAATGCAGGAGCAATGTCTGGACACTGAAAAATAATAGCATTTTTATTTGAGAAAATATTTATTAATCAATTTTGTATCATTTTATTATTGTTGAAAAATATTATTATTATTATTTATTTTAAGAGAATCGTTCACTGCAATTTAGTTTCTACTTTATTTTTAATAGAAATCGTCTTATAATTTAATAAAGAGAATTAGTCGCAGTGTTAATAACAACAGTTGGTAAGCAGGTCCAGTTTTTGGGGACGCCTCGAACTTTTGACCAAAAGGGAGGTGGCAAAGTTTTGGAGGAAAACTATTTCCCAGCCTGACGACGTGACCTGTTTAGTTTAAGCCGGGACTTGCTCTATTTCGTGTTTAGGTTTAGTTTTTTTTTTTTGTTTTTCGTTAAAGTGTGTCCTTTTGTTGGTGAAGTGCCAGCGGTCAATGGGCCAACATTAGCAGCACTTAACCCGCAGTGCAGTGCAGCGTTTTTCCAATGGAAAACTGCCTTGGTAAAGTTTTCGTGCATAAATCATGAAATTAATTAATTTTGACACACATTCCCTCCCGCAGACGCTCTCTTAAAAAGGAGCGCCATAAGCAACTTTGCCATCAAAGTATTTTATTCTTTTTTTTTACAGCTGCTTCTCTTTGCCAGAAATTAAAAGTAGAATTGAGAAGTGAAACATCAGCAACAAAAACAACAACAAAAACAGCAACTAAACGGGGAAAACTTGCCTTGCCACGCAAACTTTTCCAACGTGAAAAGGAAAAAAAAGGAATCAAGTTTGAAATATGTGCAAAATTCATTCAGTATTTGAAATATTCCCAACTTGCTATAAGTTTCGCATGTTTCGCTTTTTTCCCGTTTCTTTTTTTCTTACTTTTTTCCTTTTTTTTTTTCTTGTGCTGCCAAAAATAAAACTTACGCCGTCAGTTTAATTTTATTCAAACTGCTAAGTGAGTGTTGAGCGAGTTCCGAGGAGAGATTTCCCCAGCAGAAGGGGGACTGAGTTCGACTTTGAGTGACGGAGCTCAGAGAAAGTTTCGGCGCCCAAAATGTTTCACTTTTTAATTGCATAATTTGAGAGAGCTGCGAGATTACACCTGCCGGAAGAGGAAGTTATTGTAGGTTGCAGTTAGTCGGTGTGTGCACAAAGGAAATATATTGATTTCAGTGGCATCATTAAAATACAGGAATTAATAGGGAAATCAATAGCTTCTGAATTCTATTACTATATTATTATTTATTCCCATATATCTTTCGGATTTTTTTATGTAAAACTTCAGTCTTTGAGAATACAGTTTCAGTTATATTTCAAAGAAATTTTTCCAATTAAGTTTGACAGTATTCAGACACCGAAAATAATCTTTTTGCCGGGCTTCAGTCAAAGCCTTTCCATTGGTTTTTAACAGGCAATTAAGCAAATGCAGCGAATGTCCTTTTACTCCTTGAGAATTGAAATGGCAAAGTGGGGGGAGGGGGGCAAATGGGGGATGCAAATAAAATGCAAAACATAAAGCCCAGCCCAGGAGCCAGACCCCGGCTCAGAAGAGACCCAACTTCGAATGCAAAGAAAAGCGGCAACTGTGACAATGTAAACAACGGCAGAAAGAACCGTTGACTGTGGGGATGCGGTGGAAATGGCATTGGCTGAAAGCTAAGGGATGGGGGCGTCGAACTGGGGGTGGCACCGGGCAACGGTAAAAAGTGCATACAAAATTGCCAAGTATAGGGGAACAAAAGAAACAAAAACGACGCCGTCAGCTGCAACGCAAAACTGCAGCTAACCGAAAATGGTAATGGCCCTTCAATGCGCTGAGGGAAATTTTTAGGTTTTGATTGGAAATTTTAGTTTAAAATATTATGAAAATAAATATAACAATATTTTATATTTTATATTTTTATAGAAAATAACTTTCCAATTAATATATTTTAAATTAGAGCAAAAATAATATCAAATTTGTTTGTAATTCTGTTGCGCGAACGAGTCCTTTAATCACAACCCTTCAGGTAAATTTAAAAATATTTGAAAATTATAATTCATTTTCCCAGTGTACAGTGGCAGGGCCTTTTTTGAGGGGAGGAGAAGGTTTGACTGTTTCAGCTTAATGCGAAAATCTTGTTGCACGCCGCCTGCAGCAAACGATTCGGCCTCCAGACCATGGCGAAAAGTCTATTGTTTCACAATCATAATTCTCCTGTAAGCTGTGCGGGCTGAATGGTTTTCCCTGGTATGGGGTTTCCCCCCGGTCGAGGGGGGGGTTTTTCCAACTGGCTGCAGGAAATGAACATCATTAATTTTGCCTTTCTGCATTTGCATTGAAAATGGCATTTCAATATTCGGGGTAGCTCTCTAGCAAAGCGCTTTCAAGATTGCCAAAAACCATTTTCCACGCAGCCAAACAACTTTCATTTCAGTCCGGTCTCTCATTCTCTCTCTTCCTGTCTATCTCTGTCTCTATCACTCTCTCTCTGTCGGCGGCTCGGAAAAACTTTCAACTGCTGTGCGCGATTGCAGCGACGTGACTTAATTTCCACCGCCGCCAGGCATACAGCTAAATATTTGTTCTATTCGAAAGGGGGTTTGGTCCGAGGCGAGAGAATGGGGTTACTTAGGTTCTTACACTGCGGGGAAATATTGGAAGACTATATGGAATTGGTCTTAAATGTATTTAATTATATTTTTAGCGAGTTCTGGAACAATATTTATGGCTAAGTTAAGTTAAAAGTAAAAATAAAAGAAAACCCAAGTGTATTTGATAAGGTAAAATCAGTATATATTTTAAATTCTGAATAAAGGTGTCTAAAACTCTTTAAAGAAATGTTCGAAGTTAGATTTGTATTGTTTTTTTTGTTTCAACATTTTGTTGTGAGTAAATTTTAAAGACAAAATATTGTTATACTTCCTTTCTGCCCGTGTATGTTACACTTTGAGCATTTATCAATATATGGACATGTCCTGATAACTCTGTCGATGGAAATTGCGGCACGTAGCCCTCGACACTCAAGTGTCCAAGTGTTGAAAAAGCCGTGCATAAAAACTAACACGTACGCACCGATCCGGCGAAACTAAACCCCCTGATGGGGACGGGAAAAAGGTCAATTGGTATCAAAGGAGCTGTGGCTAGCTGCCAGCTAAGCCAGTCGAGACATATAGTACATAAATACATATATACATATATGTACGAAGTCCAGTGGGCTCGAGAGCAAAAATCAAAGCTAAGCACTTTCAATTGGATTTATGCGTTTGCGATGTGCCCCAAAGATGCGAATCGCAAGGGGAATCGCGTGCCCAGCTGGCTAATGTCTCAATTTCGTTGGCTATAACACACACCCAGCCCCCGCTATTCCGCTATCCGGCTTTCCCCTAGCCCTGGGACTTTCTTATTAATCAGCACAAAAAGTTTTCCCCACAAACTTGCAATTCTGCCGATAAGCAAATAGCCCAAAAAACTGTTTACACAACGCATACATGGCCAATTATCCCTCGAAGCAGGGGCTTTGGGCAAAGGGGGTTTTCTGGAATACATTTTATAAAATACTTTATTTAAAACCAAAAACCTTTCAGCAATAAATATAAATATAAAAATGCCATACTAGTTGCTAAAAAAATTTTATTTATTTTGAAATAAATATTATCTTAATCCCAATCTTGGTCAAAAATATACAAATTAGAAACAAATAGATAATACAATGATGATCTTAATCATATTCATTTTCTAGTAAAACTCTAGAAATCCCTCCTTGGAGACATCCTTCCCCTGCCACTGAGTTCAGTGTTGCGTGTGAGTATCTGTGTGCTCATGTGTGTCCGCTTTTATGTTTGTGTGTGCCTTTGGTTATTAAGTTTTATGATCAGTTTGTGTTTTGCGTTGAAACGATTTATTTAGCTAAGCGGAATTAATTGGAATTTTACGTGTTGATTTCCTGTACACTTAAGTGGAAATGAGCTGGCGTTGGGCAGGACTAGTGGAGGGGCTGGGGGAAAGCCCCTTCCGGCCGAACGGGGAAAAGCTTGTCTTAAATGAGCTGAGTAAACCGAAGGCTGACTGCCTAATCGATTATGAATTGAAGCGAATGCAAAATAAGAGGCTGGGAAATGTAAATATTTTCAGAGAATCCTGAACTTGGTTTGTTTGAGTTTTCTTTAAGTTTTTTTGGATGGAAGTTTTGAAAGTTTTAGGCGGAGGGACTAGCTATTACCTAAGTCTTTATAAGATTTCGCAGGTTTCATTAAGTTTAAATAACAAATGCAGCTCATAACTCGAGATCCAGTTTAATTGAGCTTAAAGTAAGCCTAGATTAATTCACCTATTTATTCCCTTACTGTCTGATCAAAATTATGCAAGATTCCTTCAGATACCTCGTCAGAAATGCAGAAGGCTCTTAAGTTTATGAAAAATTGATGACAATCCATGTCCGTTTCACTTCAAAGGAGCAGCATTGGGTCCTTTGCCTTTACTTGCGGCCGAAAGAGGGTGGGAAACCGCAGTTAATGCCAGCCCGAAACCAAATCGCTTAGCAAACAATGGCCGAGCTCCCTTATCCCACCCCGTATCCTTGAGGCTACCCCACATGCGATCCAGCATCTGGGCTGCCCCGAAATGCTTTATGCGATTATTTGCCAAAATGTTGCGGAGCGGGTTTCGTTATTTATTTGCCTTGGGCCCAGCAGTTCCTTCTCTATTTCAGCTGGACAGGAGTCTCGGGCAAACGCACACATTCCTGTGGCAGGCCAGGAAAAAAAAATTGTGGCATATTTCATGTTTGCTTCAGGAGCTTTTCTTGGGACGACGGATCCGAGTCGCTCAAGTGTTAACATTTCCAGGCAGGCGGCAGGCGATTTGCATGACAGAGGGAGAGAGGAATGCCTGTAGTGCCGGCCACATACATATACCTTTATTGAAAACATAATACGCCTTTCGCATACACACGGTTTCCATTTCAGTGCCCTTAGTTGCCGGGCAAAAGGATCTCTTTCCATTCTCTTCGATTCGATTCTATCCCATTCGATTCGATTCCACGCCGTTTTTGGGTATTTTTTTTTTTTTTTTGGCGCGTGACAAAACTCAACTTATGCCGGCTTTGAAATTTACTTTGCCCGGCTAATCCGGAGGATATGAGAGCATACTAGTGCGTGTCCTGGAAATGGAGAAGCTGTAGCTGGGAAAAAATAGAAGAGCGTATACTAAGCCGGCTCTGCAGTCTCTGCAGTCCCCTTGGAGTGCCCGTCACAAACACTTCTGGCCAAGAGCCATCGGAAATGGCCAGAAAGGGGGGTCATCGATGGCGGGCTCCCATGTCAATGGCCATGAAATGGCATGAGGCCAGAAAAAAAGAGGAGAAGATTATGCAGGGGTTCAATCAGAAAGGTAGGTCCTCGGCACAGGTCACTCAGTCAAGGGGCGTCAATAGTGTCCAGAGGCTTTAAGCTTTAAATGAAACAGAAACAGAAGTGGGTACATTTTGCAGTATAATTTTATTTTTACAATTTAAATATTCATTTTAAGGAGAACGATGAAGAAAGCCAAAGAATATGTTACACTTCTCACATTTCAAAACAAACCTGATGTTTTTCAAGTAATTAAATTGCTATCCTTTATATCCACCCTCGCTTTAAACTAAACACTTTAAACGCACTTTATTTACGAGTATTTTGCTCAAACCTTAAGCCATCTCTTTTTCTTTTAAGAAAATCTTACCCTTGGGCTTGTTTTCTGATAACATAAAACCGAATTCATTAAGTTTATTCACCCTGCTCTTAACCCCAAGCCCACCCCTGGCAATCCTTTAACACCCAATGCCCTAAGTAAACAATCTGCGCACTTCATTTGGCCAACAACAAAAAAACAACACAAAAAACTGGACAGTGGACACAATTTACAAGCTGAAAATCTCTGACAGCTTACAAAGAAATTTAGGTGGACCCGAACGGCGAAGGCAAAGAAAAAAAAGCTGAATTGAAGGCATAAAACTTAATCGAAAACTTTTTTGCGAGGAGAAAACCTCTTTAGAGCGGTTTGTTGTCATTCAAGGTTTTCCCAGCTTCTGTCCGAGCAATGAAATTAATGCACAAAGTTTGCTGTTTGTTGCGGTGGCCGGGAAAGTGGAAGGGGGAAAAGGGAAAACCTTTTCGAATTTCTAATGAGCAAAACAACTTTTTTTGGGCGCGATTTGGCGAGGTGAGAAGCTGAAAAAATTTGATTTGAATTGAGGGTCGTCGACGGCAACGCCAGGTAAAAGTTTTTAAATAAAAATTAAAAATTGTCAACGCGTTAAATTAGGGTCGCCCTGCTAGCGGCTCGGGGCTGGAGAGAGGGTAAAGGCTGAAATTGAAATTGAATTGGGGTTCAATGGCGAGTTTGTGAAACTGACAGGAGGGGTTATGTACATACATATGTATATTGGAGATTTTTTCTGTCAAAGAAAAGCTCACTCTTTCTCTCTTGTTTCCCGCTTTTCCGATATTCCGCTTCACCCCGCACAGCCTGAGAATTCATAATCTCCCTGGTAATCTTTTAATCCAGTCGAGTGCATTTTGTACTCGATCCCGCAACAAAGTTGCCAAAGGCTGTCCAAGGAAGCAGTCCGGAGTTAACTTTCAACAGCAGCTCTAAACATGTGAGGTAACTTTTCCAGCCTCCGATTTTCCACTTTCCCCTTTCCCCTTTCGCCAATGCATTAAGCTCGCACAACTTTGATGTCATCTTTGTGCTTAGGCCCTTCACAAAGAAACTTTCCCTGGTGGCTCTAAAAAAAGTTTTTTAATAGTAATGGACTTACGTCTCTGCCACTCAGACCACTGGCCATTTTTTGCTCCTTTTCGACCACTAGAGATTGTTCTTTTTTTCAGTGTAAAAGGGGTGTGAGCGGCCAGGTGAAATGTGGCTCCAAAAAGTTATTTCCGCCACAAATGAACACGAGTTGCACAGGGGTCTTTTTTTTGCGTCTCACCTCGATATGATGTGGAGAGGTCCACGCTTTTGGATCCCTGGGATCCTGGGTCCTATTTCCATGGCTTTTAGCTCACGGCCAGACAGAGGCTGAGACCACGCCCCCATCAAGCGCTGAATGCCTGACATAAGCGGCTTAGCTTTTTTTGGCCAACTTTGAGCATGTAAGCGGCACACGAATTCACGTATTTTGGCCATTAGCCAGAGAGATCTGTTAAATATGTAGTGACAGTTTATATTTTAGAGAGGAGTTTGAATAATAAAGGATGACAACACAATTTGTATAAAAAGCATTAAAAATATTACTCATACGCACTGTTAGCACCAAGAACTATTTCAATTCAAAAAGATTAAAGCCCTGACAGTTTTATTATTCCTCTGAACTCAGACAGTCGAAAACCAGACCGAAAAGTAAGAACTTGGCCAAATAAACAATACAAAAATTGAGCCAAGATCCTTTTTCAGCTCTTGGCAAGTTCTCCTGCAACAACATTTCGGGGTTACGGGGCGAAGGAGGGCCATAAACTCGGCTCTAATGCGCCAGCTAAGGATACAAATTACGAAACAATGACGTCAACGTGCCTGTCAACAACTTGGCCAGACAATAGTTTTCCTTTAGGGCAGACAGACCGGGAAAATGCGAGAGGAGTGGGGGGCGGAAAGGAGGAAACGAAGGTTAGGCGACAGGTGCAACGGACATTTGTGTCGCATACATACAAATTACGTGCGAGATTATGCCGAGTCCGGTTTGGACTAAGCACTAAGGAGTTGGGCGGCAGGAGGCAGGACGAACCTGAGGGGGATTTGACAACGGTGGCAGCGGCACGTACGGAAAGTCAACGGAAAGCAACGTGAGACGGTGATGCTAGCGTGACTCACGATCATAGATTTGTTAAAGGTGTGTTCAGTCTCCAAAAATTTGTTTAGTATTTTTAAGCAATTTTTATAATAATTATATATAAATTCTCAACATTTTCTCATAAAGCAACATCTTTAGCCAATGCAGTCTAACTCAAGACCTTACCTTAAAATTACTTAACTTTTAATTAAAATTAAATAAACCAGAACTCAAGCACTTACTCATCTCCAATTTAATTCAGAAACATACAAAACTATCCCTGCTACAAAGCTGGTACGCTGGGCGTTGGGACTGGGCATGTGCGAATGCCTAGAGATGATTTAAATGAGCTCAACATGCAGTTAAATGCAGTCTGATTTGATTACGAGACCCTGGATCCATTTCCCAGTATTCCTGAGCATCCTGCTGCTACTTATTGTGGTTCTCATACTACTCCCGCTGGTGCTGCTGCAGAATCCCCCTCTCAGTCATCAACAATCGGGCATTGTGGAGTTCTTGAAGGCTCACTGTCAGGCCGAGAACAATGCCAAAAGCAGTGAAAACAACAGTCAAAGGTGCGAAAATTAATATTTGCCCTGGAAAACAACAAGACCACGTAAAAGGGGTGGCAAGTGAGAATAGACACAGGTGGGAGGAGCCACTACAACCGCAGTGAGCCACGCAACAACGAATGCATTGTCTGCCTCACCGCGTGCCCCTTAATTAATTTCCAAGGCTGAAGAACAGGGTTGCTAAGGCGAAAGTTAATTCAAAACTTAAGCTTAGTTAGCTTATTAAAAATGAAATATGTAAAGATATCAAAGTTTAGTAAAGTATTGTAGTATTGTATTCCTAAAGGAAAATTTTCTCGGTATTCAGATAATTGATTTAAATAAGTGCTTTAAAATAGGTAATTAATTTAATACCACAAAAGCCTTAGATTCTCCATCATTTGCCAAATCTTCTCCACATTTTCATGCTCTTGATTATAATTTTCTGTCCATTTCAGTTCAATTTGAGCCAAAGTAAAGACTTGAGCTCGTCTTTGGGAATCGCTACTCAAGTGCACGAATCTAGAAAGTCGAATAGGGCGAACCAGTGAACCGACACCGAGTACAGCGGTTCAAGTAGTTGCCATGCCTGAAACGAACTGCTCCTCGGGCCCCCGGGCCGCCTCTGGAAATCCCCATTCCCCCACCACCCATGCACTCTGCCATTTCACTGGTTTTAGATCAAATGCATCACGCGGCTCAGTTTGGGGTTACAGCTGAGTTCGGCGGGCTGGTTGCTGGAATGAATGGTGGTTTCAAGTCCTGGCTGGAGTTGCCTGGCAGCTCAAGGAGCAGCCATTGTTGTTGTCGAGAAGGGCGAGGAAGGCGACGGGGGCTCCGGCCACGATATCGAAGGTGGCTTTGGGAGGTGATGCCCTGCGGTGGCTCATTGTTCGACTGCCACGCGAAGGATACGCATGTTGGTGGCAAGTCGGGATTGGATTGGTTTGGTTTGGATTCAAGGCAGGGAGTAACCCCTCCTTGAAGGGGGGGAAAGGCCACCTTAAAGTGAGCCGGCTTAAGTGCACCGGGCGGTTTCTAAGCCATAGGATTTGGCTTTGACTGCTGTTTCCAGGGAAGAAAAGGGTGAGGGAGCAAGGACCGAGCCACTTCGGATGCGGCTTACTCCATCGGCCACATGATACTCACCGAAAATGCATCCCCGGCAAGTTTCCATTAATTAATTTAATGAACTTTTGCCCGGGCCATCAGTCAGGCAGTCAGTCAGTCAGTCAGTCAGTCATTCCGTTCGCCATCAAGCCAAGTCAAGTGCATAAAAGCCTTTTGGACAGCTGCATTTCAGAGTTATTGGACGGCTTTTGTTTAAACACAACCTCGGCATGTGGTTTAACTTTTGCAAAAACAGATAACCAATTGAAATGATTTAATTAACTTAGGATTATTGAATATTTTGTTTACTAATGGATAAGGGTTAGAGCTAAAATGCTGAAAGCAAAGAGTGCAAATGCGATTATTATTAACCGAGGAAATTTAATGTTTAATCTTGATATTTTAGATTAAACACCGAATATATTCGACATTTTACTATAATTATTTGATTAAAATATAATTATATTATTGTAATTAATTGTTTATTTTCCATCTATAAATTATCGTAAATGCCATTCCGTTTCCCCTATAATGGCACACAAAAAGGCGAAACCATTAATGGCCTGCCATCTGGAATCACTCGCCATTTGGCTCACGATAATGGGCCTCGTTCCCACAGAAATGGGATATCCTTCATCATTTCGTTAGAATCATCCAGTTTCACCTTCGTGCTCATAACGTTGTCGCACAATTAAATTCGAACCGTGAAAGCTTTCAACTGCACTCTGGGCCACAAATTATGGCCAGCATCCCGTCACCTCCCCGCCGTCGTTTTGGCCCATTCAATGGCAGAACAAATGGCCAAAAGCGGCTGCCAAATGTCGGTCCACAAAACATACAAACACACACAAGGATACACGGGACATGTACAAAGGGAAGACAGTCGGCCGGAATTTAACTGCTGTGCAGTCGCGCATGAAGATCCGCTGGCAGTCCCTCCCCGCCCCGCTGTCAATTATGGTCTGTCTATGGACATTAAATGTCATTACGCAGCAACAATCAAAAAGAGGGATACTCGGGAAAGCAAGAGAGGGAAAGCGGGAGAGGGAAAGGGAAAGGGAAAGCTCCGGGAAACATCGGGCCAAGCAAAGCATGAAATTAAAATGCGCCTAAGATGTATTCCCAACTGTCATGATGCCGATGACGATGATGCTGCTGCTGCTCATGCTGCCAGGAGTTGTCCTGGCAAAGGAGTTGCCTTTCCAGCCCAACGTCCTGCTTATAATTTCATTTTTCACACCCAACTCCCATTGACAAAGTGTGAAGGACGAGCATTCTTCTTGGCTTTTTGCCTTTGGCATACTCTTGCCAACAAGAGGTGTAGCAGATCCTTACAATAAAGTCAGCAAAATATGTATTACATTTGTTTGAAAATAGTGTTGTGTTTTCATATAAATATGTAGTCTTTTTGTTTTAAAAATTAAGTGTTACTATGTCATTAAAAATATATAAATCTATAATTTATTTCTTAATTTACTGAGAAATCTTTATCCTTTTATATATTATTGAGAATTTTTAATCAAATTATTTATAATCCATAAACCACTTCTCTTCTTTAATCTCTTTTAGAACAAAATGATTTAATTAGTTTATTTTAATTACCTTAACGCCTTCTTCAATTGAGTAGTACGTAATAATATAGAGAGAGTATTCAAAATTCCAGTCTGCACCTCAAGCAGAACTTCCTATCTCGGCTCTTGAATTTCTTTCTTTTTTTTGGGAGCCTTGCCAGAGCGATAATAATAATAAAATAAAATGATGAAAATGCCAGCGGCAGTCAAGGAGGAGCTACTGAAAAAAAATGAGAGAAGCGGCCAGAGACAATGCTTCTTGGCAGGCTTATTAAATTTATATTTAAATTTTCTTGTATTGCGGTTTTTCGGGCCAAACGAGTGCGGGCTCTAGAAATTTAATTAATTTCCGAAGCAAAATTGAATTCTCTCCTCATTTGAAATGCAAAACCGACGGAGGAGTCAATTAAATGAATGTCAAAGAGCGGGCGCCGAGCACTGGCGAATGCGTGTCTCCTGGTTGGTGGTGCCTCAGCTCCCCGGGTTGCCTGTGACCTGCCTCAACAATTCCTTTGACACACGCCGGCATTCCCCAGAAGGAGGATCCTGGCCACCGTGCTCTGCCACTGTCCTGTTGCCGATGCCCATGCTGTTGTTATTTTTGTTGCCTTTATGGCAGTCGCCTCCTGTGACCGCGCCCCTGTTATTGTAGCCATGGAAATGAATATTAATGCCGCCAGGATCCTGCCAGTCGATGCCTGAGAACCGAGAACCGAGAAGAGAGGACGGAGAGACGTGGGACAGGACACCAAAGTCCTTTGCCCACAAGGGCTCAGTGCGCACTTTGCACAGCATTAATATTTATCAGGCCGAATTCGGAGTTGCTGTTGATACGCCGCCCCTGTCCCAGTCTCCGGATTGAACAACATATTTTGCATACCCTTTGTCCCTTGTCCATAATATTTCAATAAGCGAATGAATTCGCATCAAGAATAGTATCTGTGGCATTCCGAGGAGCTGGAATAGGGAAAGATATGCAGTCAAATTAAATATAAACAAATAAGCAAATAATTGTTATGGATATCGTTTATTATTAGCGTTATCTATTATGTTTTCTGTCTAACCTTTTGAATAAGTATTATAATATTATTGACAATAATGCAGTGCCTATTTAAACTATAAAATAATTTTAAGCAATTTTTCCATTAAAATGTTGTCATACTTCTTGAATTTCCAGCATTTGGTTAAAAAAAATTATAAAACACCTCCCCTTTGATAAGATTGATAAAACCATTGTTTTATAAAAAACGAATTAATTTCAACAAATTTAAATGCCATTCGCTGTCAGTTTTGTCGGTGCAAACAAGTGAAAAATAACGCTTTTATCCAGGGGCTCTCGAAATCGTCGGCTATCATTAACCGACACTCACTGTAAGGACCCCCCGGAATACCAATGGAAACCCCCGTATATTCTGCCCATCGCTTGAGGACACTCTCTTGATATGGGGCCATTATCAAGGGTAATGAAATTTACTTGTACTGGAAATAAAATTATATCATTAACACCTGAAGCGTGCGGAGTCACACACCTGTGTGTGCTATATACATATATATATATATATATATATATATAGCGTGTTTGCATATTGTCGATAGCAACGTTCGGTGTCCGAGCACTTATTCCACCAACTGTGCACATATTTACACTGTCTGCAGCGGCGACTTTCCGTTGAATTTTAAAAACACACTTGGAAAAAACAATTTTTTCTGCGGAAGCAATGGCAAAAGGGGGTGACGCAATTCCTCGATTGTTCCTCGGATAATGCAATTTGTTAACATTGGCTATGCCGTGTTAATAAGCCGGTGACACTCCGACGGAGTTAAAGCAATTTCCCCCATTTTCCCAGCCCGTTTCCCATTGCACTTTAAAATTGCAGTTTGCCGGAAGCTCTGCGGATGAATTTATTCCCGTGGCTCGTTTCATGCCAAATTGTCCTCTCCGGTGGCCGGCCCGAGGTGCCAGCGGAGGGAACTTAATTAATTAGCTGCCTAAACTTCGTAGAGAAGTTTCCTTCTTTTTTTTCTGTCCACAATCAGATTTTCTTTTGAGATTTCTGCAGTGAGGCAGACCAACAGCTGGTGGCGTGGCTGGGCAGCCGACCAGCAACAGCAACTTTGACCAGGCCACAAGCAACTTGGCCTGCAGCAATACCATCAATGATTTGAAGGGTATTCGAGGGTAGTTTGGACGAGGTACTGGTCATATTCAAATATTAATAGGTAAAGAATAAGTATACATAAATCTAGAATACCGCATGACCCATATTTGAATAATATGATATTTGAATAAAAATATTTTTAAACGTCTTCTGGTTGGTGCCGATGTTCTCATAGGAATATACTCTTCAGCTTGCTTTGCATAGGGTACTTTTCTAGTCGATACCCCCTCCCTGGCTGATCCCTTGCACTTGTTACTGTTTTTCTTTGGGATTTTCGGCTCGGTTTTTGCCTGTTAAGTGCAGGTCCTGCGTCCTGAGCCGGAGGAAGCTTTTGAGTTTTAGCTCCCAGCTGCACAGCAAGCCGGACTCGGATGCGGATGGCCAAAGAGGAAAGTCGCAAAAGGTGGAAAGCTCGTCGGGGCCAAGGGCGGGCACGGGCGGTGGCGGAAAACTACAGCTCAGTCCTGACCGCAATCGCATTGTGGCATTGTCCACATCGATGGCAGCGGCGGCGCCCTTTATTTTTGTTACCGGTCCTCGGTTCGGTTCGGTTCGGTTTTTTCGGGCTTAATGGCCTGCAAAAAGCGAGGAGGAGCGGCCTCAAGCCGGGGAAAGCCTCAATTGATTTTTACTTTTGTTTTGCGATTTCCGACAGCTGAGAACGAAACTGGTCGCTAAAACTTAACACAAATCCGCAGTAAATGAAAACCAAAGTTGACAAACTTTTCAGGGAACTTGCCTCGTTTCGCTTCCCTTGCAGTCGGGGAAATTAAATTTTAGTTATTAAATCATCAATTCAATCAGACAATTAGGAAACTTGTCAGCTGCAAAGTTTGCCAGCCACATAAACTTGCCGACATATGTGAAAAGTCAGGACCCTTCCGTCGCTCACTTGCTCCCTTTTCCGTGTTTCGAGTGACAAGAACTTTTCGGAAGAAGAACATTTAACGAAAATATTCGTTAGTTAAAAACTCAATTTTGTTTTCCCGAGAAAACTCAATTTGTGGCTTTTGCAGTAAACTACAAATTTTCAACGAACTGTGAGGGGGCATTAGAGTCAAGTGCGGTCACTCCGGTTCCTTCCTTCTGCCGGTCCCTCGATTGATTTCAATTTCATTAACGCCTCGCCTGGACTTCCCTCCTTGGGCTGTCCATCAGTCACCAATCTGTCGGTTTGTTTGTCCGACAGCTGTTGCCAATTTCTGCTTTTGTCTGACTTCTCGACTTTCGAGGATTGGCAGCTGGCGAATGTCAAACGGTGGAGCAAGGACGTGGTTTGCCTTTATCACAGGAATAAATTGGCAAATGGTAATAATGAGGGATTTAATTTAATATTGCAGTCAGACTGCAAAGTAAACATTCCCCAATTAAGGTAAGAAATGCTATTTTATTTTCTTTGGTAATAGGAATCCTTTCCTTCGTTTAAATTATTATTTTATTTTATTTTTTCAAGATTCCCCTCAGCCTGGATTCAATACCTTCTGAGGTCGCAATTGAGCAGTTGATGAAAATTGCCTCTGTGAGGAACCAATGAAAATGACAGAAATTCCTAGTTCATGTCCGCCTGCCTGGAAAATACCAGACCGGACTCCGCCTGGGCATGATTTTCAATTTGTGATCTTAATCAGCAGGTGTCCTGTATGGCTTTCTCCTTGGCATCCCTGCCTATCATCGCCATCGTCATCGTCGTCATCAGCATCGTCATAGCTTTTTATTATTTTCATTCGAGCTTGACTGCCTACTAATAGTGGATGTTGCCGTTGCTGTTGCTTCTCCCCGCCTTTGTTGAAAGGTTGCTAGGCATTAACTTTTGTCATTCGGAGCAGTGTCCTGAATGCCGCCCCTTTGTGTCCGGGCAGCCAGTGAACAATGCATTGTGAATTGGCAGGACGGCAAGACGGCAGGACGCAGAACAGCCAGGGCAGGGCAGCAGCCAGAAATTGGCCCAGTGTCGTCCAGGACCCCGGGTATATAGAGTACTGGAGTCCCGAGGCTGAAGTCCCTCTAGTCGTTTGCCTGTCCCGCTGCTTTTTGGCCTGCTGCTGTGTTCATTTAATTAAATTACACCAAATTGTTTGGGCTGCCCCTTCGCTCCCAGGCAGACGGCAAAAGAAATGTGTGGAAAATGATAAAAATATGTTAGATTGAAAAAATATTTTCGAGGCGCCTTTAAGCCCTGGTAATTGCCGACTATTTTCCCCTCTTTCACTCATTCCCACTGCCCCTTTGACGGCTAAACAAATTTCAAACAATTTTAAATGGAGCATAAATAACATGGTAGAAGGCATTTCCTGCACACTTTATGGGCGGTTGTGTTGTGCAGAAATTTTGTGTTTCAATAGAGGCCAAAATTAGAGGAAGTTGTTTCGGGAAAGACAATATTGCTAAGAGTGCTCATACAATTAATAATATTATTTCGTATTTATTTTCATTAAAAATTAGTGTAATACCCACAAATTGAAACGGTCTTTAATTCAATTCATAGTTATACGAATTTTTTAATCAACTTAGCCAAAATTGTTTTAATTTCCTGTGTTAGTTTTTATTCGGTTAAATTTAAAAAACCTAAATTTTAACTAGATCGGCAAGGGTATAGCAAAGACAAAGCCAAATGTGAAACATCTGTGACAAATTTCAACTTCTTGCTTGACAATTCAATGCGTGACTGAACGTGTATCTGGGTGTGAAGGTGTTATTAAAATACAATTGACATTTGAGTTATGTGAAGCCTCCCGAATGTGTGTAGCATGTGTTCATGTTTTCTACACAAAATTGGGGCTATTCCAAAAGGCGTTCCGAGCGCAATACCAACAAGTTGGCAAACTGAATAAAATACGCAAAAGCACAGGCAAAAGGAAAATGAAAATTACACACACAGGCCAGGGGGAAAACTTTTACACTCACCCCAGGCTGGAAAATAACACGTTGCCAAATCAAAGTCATAAAATATAAGTTTGCACTGCGTAAATTGTGGGCGAGAGTGTCGGCGGTGTCGAGGCCACAGCTGCCTAAATGTATTTTAATTTGTTCGTGCAGCAGCTAAATGGCGAATACATGAAGCTCAAGTTTTTAATATTTTTCGGAGGAAGAGTCGGCAGGCGAAAGGAAAAGTTTTTCCCTCCTCCCCGGAATGATTAATCGGAAGTGGAAATCCACAGCGGCAGCTGGTATCGCCATCTCCGGGAAATCGGACATCCGAGCAAGAGTTGACAATTCGCGCTGGGGCTTAGGTAACTGCGGCGCATCATATTGATCAATCACTGTCACCTGGCCAAGGGAAAATCCAGAAAAAAACTGAAGGAGAGATGGGGAGATGGGGTGGAAATCTATAAACAATATGATAACCATTTGGCAATAAACTCGAATGTGTCGTCTGGCGTTGTCTCTGCAGCACTTTGAGTGATTTGATATGGCACGTCTATATCGGTACTCGAATATATATAGCCACTCCCCGCAACTCCTCTTTGATTGCGACAAATTTCCAATCTAAAAGGACGGAATCGCTGTGACGGATGCGACGAAAAGCGGCGCGGAGGAAGTTGCCTTCTTTCCTGCTCCGCCAAAAAGTGTCACTTTTTATGAGCGATCATTTGTATTTCCCCCTTTTGCTAGTTGTATTTGCTTGTTTGTCGTTTGTCAATATACACTTTTTGCTCTTCTCCAACATTTCTTTCTTTTTCTTTTGCTTCTTTTTCTGGCGCGCTTGCCTTGTAGCTTCCATTGTAACTTTATGCTCTTGACAAATTCGAGTTTAAGTGGATTACTTTCCACTGTTGCATGGCGTTCAAGGAGCTGCTTCGATTCTGATATTCCGTGGCTCGTCCTTCGCCTGATGATTCATTAATGGTCTGCACAGGACACTTGCTACGCAATTAATTTTCATTTTCATTTGCATTTCACGCTGGCGACTGTTGGTCATAAATCCCAGCCGAGATTCGTTCGTAAATTATAAAAATTTCAAGTCGCCGCTGGCTAATGGGTTAAATTTTGAATGATTGCAAGTTAATTAATTAGGGTTCAGCGACAAAAGTCAGACGGGGGAATTGAAATGGCGGCGGAACAGGAAATTAATTAAACAGTTTTCGGGGGCAAAGTTTAGCTGGGGGTTAAATTATGCAAAAGGCTGCCCAAAATTAGGATTTAATTGGTGGCCAAAAAGGCAGTCGATATTTATGCGATTTGATAAATAAAAATATTTGAGATCCCTTTACACATCGCCGGAATGCTTATATGACATTCCTATTGTATTGCAAACTTCATCCCCTTCCTGGATATCCTGCCACATCTGCAACCACTTGCCCATTCCCTTTGAACTGGAAACCCTTTTCGCATTCTTTAAGCTCTCCCATGTGAACAATTAGTGCCCAAGGAAGGGTTCCGACCAGCCTGCGACACGTGCGTGAGTTTTCAATTTCGCTTTCCTTTGGCTCTATTTTATTTGTGCGTCCTTTGAGTGTCCCGCACTTGAGCACAGAATGGGAATGGGGGCGTCCTCCCACTCATAAAAGATTTAAGCCTCGCTGCCATTACGAAATGCAATTTGCAAAAACTTTTGATTTCGCTGGCAAGCAGGTCGAGACTCAAAGGCTCGCCCGAACCTTTTATTGGTCTCATTAAACGAGAATGTTTTGCGACTCGTGTTTGGGCGCTTCGAGCTTCAAGCTTTGAGCTCTAAGTTCCGAGTTCCGAGCTCCGAGTCCCCGGGTCCTTTCGTTTTCCAACCAACACCACTTATTCCCGAGTCAGTCCACGTTTCGGCGAAAGGTGAGCGGCGGCGACAGCGGCAGCGGCGTTGATTTTGAAAAGTTTCTGCGGCCAAAGTCGAGGGTCTCGAAAGTACTCCAAAGATTTGAATGCCCCTCCGAAGCTGACATTTTTCGTTGAAGTGGACGTGATTCGATTTGGATTCGTCTTGGTTACTTGGCCAGCCCGCCCACCTGGTTTGGTGAAAAACCCCAGGGAAACTTTGCAATTAAGCTGGCAATGAAGCGCAAACAGGAAACCCGGAAAACGCAATCGAAACTCAGCTCCAACTGAGAATCAAATTAAATTTTGGCAAATTATTTGTAATTTATTTAGTCCGAGCAGGCGAGCGAGCGAGCGAGCGACCCCTCTTCAGATCTGCATATTCATATTCATAGGAAAATTGAATTTTCGCAAATTATTTGCTTGGTTAGTTTTGTGGCTTCCACAAAATTGTTTGCCAGCGCACACAGACTGAAAGAGATACGAGATAGGAGCAGGGGCTTCTTCTTCATTATCCTGCGAGCACAATGGCCCGGCATAGAGCTCGGTCCGTCATATATTGGTAAAACTCTTTGAGTCGAGTCGTAATTGAAATGTGTGTTGCCACACACAGGCCGGGCTCACAACTGTGCGGATGCTTTCCGAAATTAGAACTCTCCGTAGAGCAGACACAATTGGTAATGATTATTTGTGGAAATATGGTTGGAATAAAATCGAAGGAAATGTCACTGTGTGCGGGCACTAGTTTAGCAAATTTGATGTCAGGTAATATTTATTTGTAGGCTTTAAATTAAATAGTTAATTTAATTAAAAGCAGGCGAGTAGCACTGTTAAAAGTTAAGCTCCATGTAACTTAGGATGCATGGTATTTACTTTTTATGTTGAACTATACCATTTTCAATTGTTAAGCAGCCTAAAACTGATTTATACTCGATATTAGACCTTTCCTAGAAAATTTGTTAAAATATATAAAAATATATTATTATTATTTTAAAACGAAGTTTTTGTTTTCAATGTCTTAATATTTTGAATGTAATCCGCATTCAAATTATTTAAGCTTCATTCTGAGCGTTTGTAAATATTATATTATTTGTATAAAATAGATTTCTATATGCCTTTATGATTCCATTTGTTGACTTTTTTGATCTATTACTCTCTTTATTGATTTACCAACGAGCTTACACAAAAACCGAGTGTATTGATCCTATGGATAATTGCCTTACCTTATGTGCGGTGTATACTCAACGAAGCCAGTCAATTGCGATTCCAATTCCAAGACAGAACTGTCAAGTGCCAATGGTTTTATTTTTAAAGCAAAAATCGATTGTCATTTTGTCATTTTTCTGTGGAAATTTTCAACGCTTTCTGGGCGATTAGGCGCCACATCGAGGATGTAGAGAAAGGTGGCGAGTCCTCCTGTCTGCGCGTGTGGGTGTATTGATAAGAACACGATAATGATGTCTAAGTCGCAAAATCCAATAATGAAAATTAATTTCACACACACATACAGGAGTGTAAGCCACAAGCCCTAAAGCAATTTATGCCAATTTGGAGGCAGAGAGGGATGGATACACAGAGAGAGCGAGAGAGAGTCACTTCCATGCCAGAAATATTTTTGACACCTGCTGAATTCCTATTGACAGCTCGGCACCAGTAAAGGGGCAGGGCAGGGCAGGGCCAGAGGCAGGGGTCTTTGGAAAATTCGCGTTTGAATTTGGAGCGTTTCAGGCTCCTGGCATGGTGCTTTCCGGGGCTTTTCCATGCCGCGTGTGTGGGCATACACGAAATTTTTGACAGTTATTTTAATGAAATTATGCAAGCACACTTTCACACACATTCTACCACTCAAAAGGGGGAGTGAAAGCCAAGGGTTAAGGGGGTGGTTACTGGCTTGCAGCTGATTTGACGCGGCTATCCACTTCGTATGTGGGTTAATCATATGCATTTCGGAGGTTTTGCCAGGCGGCTGACGTTCTGCCACACAGCATTTTGGTTATTTAATTAGCACCTCTCCAAACAGCCACACAATTAACGCTCCGTGTCCGCAAACATTGTGTGTGTGTTTGGGGATAATGTGTGTTAAAGTTTTTACTAAATGGGGGTTAATATTAGAAAACTATTATTATCTTGGTAAAATACTAAAAATAAGTTATAGAGTTAGGTAAAATAAGTTAGTAATAGACTAAAGTTTAAGATCCTTCAAAATTCTCTCAAAAAATAGCTTGTACTTCCACCATGTAAAACAAGTACTCATTTTTCAAGTGCTCTTCGATCTAACTTTGATTCACTGTCACTTCGACAAGTCATTTCTAGCGGCAGTAGGTACTCTCTCTGTGTCATCGCCTTCTGATTTTCCCAAGTGGCTGAAGATATCCACAAAAATACGAAAATTGTCGCACTGCCTCGGAAATTATCCCCGGGGGTCTGGCGGAGGTGAGCACGTGTTGAGTGGGCACAAAAAAAAAGAGAAAAAAAAGAGCAAGCACGGGGAAATGAGGGAAAAGTACAAACTTTTATTTGATACGTTTTTGATTTGCGTTGTCAGACAATGTCAATGTCTATCCCGGGATCTGTCGCCAGCTCCTGTTCAAAACAATGACAAGTCCAAAAGGAGAAAGCTGAAAGGGGGTTTGAGACAGGATACAGAAGCCTGGGGACTCGGTACCCGGGAAATCAGGAAAGGGAAAGGACAGACAAATGCGCCAAAAGTCTCAAGTGCATCGTGACACGTGAGTTTTTTGCTGAACATTTCGGTTGAGTTTTTGGTAATTTGATTTCCACACCGAGATTTTCCTGGGGCAGATGGAAGGGAAAGCCAAAGTTAACGCTACATTTGATGCCAATGGCAAAACAAATGCGGCAACGTGTGAGGAATTCTCAAATTCACCCTCCACCCTTGGATAAGGAGAGGTGGTGAATGGAGTTTTTTCAAAGGACGGAGTGTGAGTATAATTTTGCATATTTGATTTCGCTTTTTTTTCCAGCTAATAGAAAGAAAATTGCTCGATTTTCATTTTCCGTTACCTGGATAATTGGTGGGAGGGTTTGTAATTTGTTTGGCGTCATTTCTGGTTGGAAAACATTACTGTTTGAGACTTTGATGAGGCTTTTTTGATGGGCTTTGCTACAAGAAAAAACAAAGGTTTAGTTCTAAAATTTGTATAGCATAGAATTCTGTTTAAGTTACAGTTTTTTTCATGTCCTTTAAGAAAAAATTTAACATTTTAAAATAAGATGGAAAAAATGTTTGCATATGTATGAATAAGTATTAAAAACCTTCAGAAAAAACTTCAAAAAGAAATTCCCTGCTTCCAATTTAGAGTATTAAAGCCTTCTGCCAACAACGCTGACTTTTCACTTGATTTTTTGAAAACAACGCACGTATTTGTCGTTTCCATTACAGTTGTGCTGATTTTGATTTGCTGCCCTTATGCTGGGCTGTCCACCCGCCGTCCCCTTGGAAAAACCCGCCAGCTCTGTCAGTCAATCTCACATTCACTCAATCAGTCAGGCCCGGCAGTTTCAGTTAGTCGTTGCGTCAACACTTTGGGAAAACCGGGGAGTGGTGAAGAGGAGAGGGCGGCCTGCAAAACACCTGCCACGCCCACACAATTGGGTTATATGTTTTGTTCGAGTCACGTCTGCTGTTGTTGTTGCTGCTGCCAGTTCTAGCACATTTTTTGCTGCTGCCAACTTATGACTTTTGTGCCCCAGAACTCATAGGCAATTTCCATCCCCTAGCTCAGCTCAGGTGGGCGTGGCGCATTTGTCATACTCAAATTTAAAATTCAATTTACTTGCGTCATAAATTTAATAGCACAGCCAGAGGCAACGCCACAGGCACCGAATGCCAGTTGATTTGTCCAAATGCGAGTGTGTTACACATCAACGTGCGAAGGGTTGAGATCCTTGAGCTGGGGGATGAGTTATATTGGCCAGGATATACGGAGGTGCATATGGAAAAAATGATGGGATCTCATAGGAATATTTTATGGGGAAATCAGAGGAAATAAAGTGAAGAACCCGCGGAAATAAAATGCTGAAAAACACTGTCAGTGTTAGGCGGGGTAAATGAAATATTCTAATCAAATTTTATTGGTTTCATTTATTTTAAAGTCAATAATATAAATATAAGCCAAGATTTTTTTTATTAAGGTGACAACAACATTACAAAAAAATAAATCATTCATATACTAATGAGAATTTTATGCATAATCTTATTTAAAAGTTTGTCTCGGTTGTATTTTTGGTAATCTTAAAACATAAAATAAGCGCAAAAGGTGAGAACTTTAAAAAAATATGCAAATAATCCTTAAAAAAAGACACTTCAATTTAATTAGCTATGTTCATCAAATTAAATGTTCCTTATTTATTTAAAGAAGCCACTCTTAGCCACCTTCAAGTGCCCAACAGCACACACCCTCATGGCCCCCATTTAGTGCAGCTAACTCTCATTAGGCATATACAGCATGGTAATTGCCAAGCTTGTTAGATGTTTACATGACTTTTAATCCACACACAGACAACCACACTCACTCCGACCGGAAAAAAGAACAAATTAAAACTAAAACGGGGGAAAGAAATCTCTGGCCGGTCCCTCAAGGCGTATACGTAATATGCTAAACAAAAGTACGCCAATTAGAAGGGAAATTCAGTTTTTAAGCCCATCGCCTCCCCCAAAAACCGCAAAAGCCAGAAAGTTGATTTCTTAGCTCGGCCTCCAACTCTACGCTTTTCCCCCCAAAAAAAGGGGGGAACCACAAAAGTCGGGGCAAGTCTGCCAACCGAGCTCTAAGCCAAAAAATGTTGGAGCAGCCGACCACAGCATTAAGCAGAAATGAGTCTGGATCTGTGTGTGTGCGAGTGTGCATGAGGGTGTGAGTGTGTGTTGGGTGTGAGTGGGTGTTGGGTGTGTGCCGAGTGTTGTCAGTAACTTGTCTACTTGTTGTCTGAATCGTGTGGCAGTTTTTTGGGTCCTGAGATCCCAAAAATTCAAAACCCTCAACGAGAGATACACATATGCAGGAAAAAGATGAATGCATTTCAAATGAAGACAGCCAGAGGCAGGTCAGATTGCGAATACTCTTGGGGAAAATGGGTAACCTAGACTACGGTATTGGGTTTGTACCAGCTAGAGCGATTTTGAAAGCCTTATTACATTGAAAAGTATGTTTGAGTTCAGCGTCTATTACTATAATTTAATATAGGTGGATATTATTTACTATTTACGTATTTAAATATTTTATAGTTACAAAGCAACAGCCTAAAATAAAACTATTTTAGCCCCAAAAAAATTGTAGCTCAAGATACCTTCTCTATCTGTTATGTGGCAGCAACTCTTTTTAGTTAATCTTCCAGGTGAGAGCACCTAATCTTCGCTTCTAGCCCACACGGGAATAGTTTCAGCCATTTCTAGTTGTATTTATATTTGATGTACATTTTGTGGCTTGGCCAGAGTTTCGAACTGTGCAATGGCCAAAAGGGGGGATTGGCTGACTGAAAAGACTGAGAGAAATATTCTGATTTGCGTCTTGTCACGCAGAAATAAAGCTAAAGTCCATTTTAATTGAGTTTTTCTCATGCTGCAGAATGCTTTTTGCAAATTTATGACAGCAGACCAACCGAGGAGTAGCAACTGAACTGGACGGAATCCAGCCAGAGCGAACCTCACCGAACCGTAGCGAACCGTATGAATGTGTAATAAAATGCATTTTTAGCCATTTTGTCACATGAGTTTGATTTCATTTAGATTTGGCACCGCCCAGGCCCCGGCCCGGCCCCGGCCCCGACAGCCGGCAAAATATCAAATGAAATGAAAGCAGAGTTAAAGGAAATGCTGAATGCGAGTGAAATGACATGGAATTTAGTGTGCGGCTCAAATTTATGGTCGAATGTGTGGCAGTTAAATTGAGCTGAGAAATATGGAAAACTTTTTCTCTTCTCCGGGGGGAACTCCGAGGGGAAGCTTCTTATTTTCTGGCCGCTGTATGACAAAGTTTTGAAACAGCATCTTGAGCTTGTTATTTTCCACGTGCACCGCTCCGATATCAAAGAAAACACAACTGGAAAGACTGCGAGCTGCGGATTTCCCACCCATTTTCCACCACTTCAATTGAGCGTCGGCAGCGGCTGCTTTTAATGTTTCTGTTTTTCCGTTTCGTTCCTTTATTTTCGTTTTCATTTTTATTTTGATTTGGCCCGCGGCCTCCCCTCCTCACCCCTTGCACAAAAATCTGCGTAATCAACGGCAGGCGGGGGAGAAGTGAAAACGGGGGAAATAAGTTTTGCCGCAAAAATAAATAAATAAATAACATTTCGTATAATAAAAATGCACAGCCGCCAGTTGGGGGGAAAACTCGGCAAAACAACAGGAAGCATAAATTTTGTTATTGCAGCCAAAGGAAACCGGAAACGGTGCGGGGGAGAAAGGTGGAAACAGCGGAAAAATCGGGGGCAAACCGGTCGAACTTTGATGCGATTAGGACACCCGCTTGGCCGGAAATTGGTTAGTTTGAGCGAAAGCTGAAAGCTTGAAATTGTATCAACTTCGAATCTCTGCCTTATAAACTGTGCGACAGTCTTAACTAGCGCAAAAGTATGCCATACATGTTGTCAATTAGTTTAATTAACGTTGAAACTGATTGTATATAAAATATAATTTTTTTAGATTTTTTTTTTTTTACATCATAAAAAAGTCAAGATTTAAATGCATAAATGATCCTATTTGAAGTCTTGTTTTTGGCAACAACAACAATAACAACTGTACAACAACATTTTGACATAAACAACATTTGCAGAAGAGCATCCATATCCCAAAAATCGCTTTAATAATTTTATTTTAATTTACGAAGACAGAACAAAACACTAAAACAATGACCTCAAAGTCATTCACAATCTCACAAATTTTAATTATTATGAAAGATATTTCTAACTGTAAACCAAATCCATTCATTTGGAACTCTATTATGATATGTTTCATCCCCCACTGACTATAATTTAATCACAGAACCCCGAGGAGAATGCGATCTCACAGTTTCTGGCCGCACCATGTTCACCTGTCGCTCAGCCAACTCCCAACAGCAACTCCCCGGCACATTTGCCAAATCAATATGCAATATCCCACAAGTAACGGATTTTGAACGCTCACACCTTACACCTCACACTTCACACACACCTGCACACACTCAGAACAGGGCAATCATATATCGATGGGGCGAAAGCCAAACCGAACCACACAGAACCGCCTGTCATAAAAGCCGCACTCGCAGTTGGCTGCATCAAGAGGCAACTGTGGCATGAAAAGCACACAAAAACTAGGTTAGTTGCCGAGATTTTTTTTACCTTCGCCAACATGACCCCTGCCTGCCTGCCTCCCTGATTCCCAGCCACCTGCAAAAATAACAATTGCACCCCTGAACCTCCGTCAGTGCTTGCTCCAAAGTCCCCTGTTCCCCACATCCCTGGGCCATCCGTTCTCATGTCTCTGCCAATGCATTTCAAAACACAACCAGAAGAAGCGATTCGGGCAAGGCGGTTGGCCACGCCTCCCGCCTCTCGACCCTCCTCCTCCATATCTGTCAAGTGAACTGGAAGTGATACGGATAGATACGAGAAGGGGGAGCGGGGCCACTGCATCCGGGGAGCGACGGAGCGGAGCGGAGCGTAGCAAGAACGCTGAGCGTGTTCACGTGCAAAATTGCAGCGATTCCCTGGCGAGTTTCGGTTTCTCCTTCAAAATCGAATTCGTTTCGCTGAATGCACTGAAAAAAAAGCAAGTCAAATGCCACGAAACCAAATTTTTCAGAGAAAATGCAATTAATATTAAAGCCAAATAGTCTAAAGAAAGTTTAAGAATATTAACTTAAATACAAATCTTGTGTTTGAATATGATATTTAAATCTAATTAATTATTCTATCTAAATATAAAAAAAATTCTATTCCTTAAGGACAATGACTTGGCCGAAGTCATGCAGGAATTCACTGCTTTCTAAAAATGTCAGTCGTACCCCATCTATATATGTTCTTACAGTTTCCCTTATTTGTTTTCGTAATTATTATATAAATCTCTTGTGTTTTAATAATTTAAAAAATTTCGTTACACATTCTCATTTTAAGATGTTTCTTTCTGTGTAGGATGAAAGAGCGTCCTTTCGCGAGAGTGTGCGTAGGTTAGTGCAATTCAAGTTCCATTTGGAGAGCGATCGATGACGATGACGGGCAGGATGCAATGAGAACAGAAAATGGACTGCCAAGGATTTCAATCAGCTGTTGTCGCTCCCGATGAATTTGGATTGAAACTGATCAGATTCAGGAACTTGACATTGAAAGGTGGCTAATTTAACATAAGCTGCTAAATTATATACAATTATACCTTTTTGGGGTATTACTATTTAGGTAAAAAGCTTCTAACGCAGTGATGAAGTCGTTTCAATTTCTTTAACATTTTATAAGGGGTTCACCGTTAAAATTTTCAAAAACTGAACAAATTCAAATATGTTAAAAATTTTAAACTTGCTAAGAAGATTTATTAACTAGATAAAAACTAACTAAAAACAACTTTCCGCTTTGAAGTTAAAAATTTTTGGCTTAGTTATGATCGATTTCCTATTTGATCCAAAAAATTATTTGCTGCAAGGGTATAAAAACTTCCTAAACTCAATTAACATATCTTGAAATTAAAAAATATTCTATTTATTAGATTATTAATGATATTTTTTATTTTAATTTAACGTTTAGCTAAAGGACAATTAAATATTTCTTCATTAATTTATACATTTAGTAAAAAGATTAATAAAAAAAAGTATATTCCTGTAACTACTTAGTAATCAACTTGTTTAAAATCAAACTACTTCTTTGAGCCCAAATACCCCACCGTGCACCTTAGTATCTCGGCTTCTGCGATGGATGATGTCCGTCGCTGGCCATCGTCTTTTGCTGTTTCGCCTTTGGTTTGGCACACAAACCCTTCTGGCCACAGATTGTTTGTCCACGTTGCATTTGCCGCTAAATTGTTTGTGTTCTGCCTTCCCCTCCCTTCCCTCATTCATCTCCACATCCTCATCCCATCTTTCCATGTCTCCTCTTTTGGCTGGCATCCCTTTTACTCCTCTGATTTTGGCCAACACCCACCGCCATCGATGTGCGTGCAATGCCATTAACAATACGCCCAATGCCAAAAACGGACAAAACGCGCCAAATCCATTGTTATTTCGGTGGTCGATTGTTGTTCTTCCGGCTTGCGTGAGCTTACTGTGGCCCCAGCCACGCCCTCCTTTCGCAAGCCCCAAACCGCCCACCCGCTGTGCAAATTGTGCAAACAAACAGCGGATGTTACTGCGGCAGAGGAAGGGAAAGGGGAGGCTTTGAAAGGATGCTCCTCGTCACACTTGAAAGAAATGTGTGTGACCGAAAGTGGGGGGAATTATTACAGGGCAAAATCTGGGGAAATTGGGTTATAAAAACATGAACATCAGAAAATCAGAAGGGGTTGAAGTTTTAATGACAACGTTTAAAACTAAGTTAATAACTTTCGTAATAAAAATATTTATAATATATATTGTTTTTAATTTTGAGAGGCTATTTTAAACCAAATTTTTAATAAAAGAGGAATCCCAGATATATAAAAGAATACAATCATGTTGTTAAAAATTTGTCCAAAGAATAAATATATAAAATAAATATATTTTTAATTCCTCAGTCCTAATAAGGATGGCTAAGATTTAAGTTCAGATTTGTTGTAATTTCTTTCATATAAAACCGAACCCTGTTGCCATATAATTTTTCTTTCTGTATGCTAAACTTGTGCCACAAATCGCTTCCATTTTGGTATCCCCCCTCGCCACTCCATTCCCCTCATCTCTGGCTACCCCTTTTGCAGGATAATTTAGCGGGCTGTGGGCGTCGGCCTGGGCTTTGTTTTTTCAGCTCGGTTTGTTCTCAACTGCAATAATCTTATTAGCAGTTTGTTGTTCGAACCTAATCAATTACCAACGTAATTACAAACTTTGCTAATCTGCCTCGGTTTCCCCAGCGACGCAGCTTCCTCGCCCCCCAATATTGTCCATGTTCGTGTCCGGATCCCTGTCCGTGTTCATGTTCACGTCTAGATTGGGAACACATCCTTGCACACATGTCCTCCCAATCGCACAGGCGGCTCGTGGATGGGAATACACGCTTCGCTGATGTGGCTCAAATTTAGTGGCCTAAATAGCGATTTGGCCAGTGAAGCATGACAAAAGATCTCATCAAACGCTCGCGAATTGTTAACCAGATGGGATTTGGGGCTGTGGCAACGGCTGGGATTTCGATTAAGCGTTAGTTGAGAGGTTTCCAGGGAAATTAGGTCTTAGGGAGCAGAAGTTAATGCTCAAGTATCTTGGGGTTAGGCGGGAAAAATGTCTATAAATACACCACCTTTACCTTGAAGTTGCTGACGACTTCAAAAATAAGTTTTAAGAAATAATAAAATGGAAAGAAGATGAAGACATATTCAAACTTGATTCTTAACCTCTGCTTTCTCTTGGAAACTTTGAAACCAAACTTCAAATGAATGATTTTCCTTGCAGATTTCCCCGAATAGTCATCAGATGCGGTGATCAATGGGACGCTTATCCCAGGCCAACAATCAATTTCTTACCTTACTATTGTTGCGGGGCGTTTCTTCGTCGAAGATTCGCAATGCCAAAAAGTTTTTGGCTTAATCAAATGCCAAAATATTTGAATATGCCAAGAGACGAAATTATTGCCGTGTAAGCGCCGACGTAGCCCTCCTCCTTTACGGTTGGCATTTGCTCTGAGAAAACTTTGCCACGCATGATTTAAATGGGAATAAATCTTGCGTTAAGACTTGACTTGGATTTGGATTATGCAACGCCTGAAAGGGAGTGGAGAGGGTGGGAGGAACTGGGACTGGAACGAACTTGCTGCGTCACGTAGTTGGTAAATTTGTTTACACGTCCTGCTCCCCATTCCGTCGCTTTAGAATCAGGATCTCGCCAGGCTCCAGCACCCTCGAGCTGTCGCCTCTCTGCCCTCCACAATTGGCATAAAGTTTCTCATATGCAAATCGCAAGTTTAGCAAAATATTTCGTTTATTGTTGAAGTTTTCCTTTAGTTACTACAACTCTCGCTCTTTCTCTCGCTCTCTGGCAGTCGTCAACATTTTGTACGTCTTTCGTCCGTTTATTTTTCCCCCGAAGTCGCCTTGGCTGAAAGTTTTTCATCGCAAAGTTTCCCTGGCTCAAGACATTTTTTGATAAATTATCCAGCGCCAGTTTGTGTAACTTATTTTCAGTAAAAACGCGTTCTTTTTTTATTATTTGCTCTTTTTTTATAAAAATCATGACACCTTTTATTGATTTACTTATTCTGTTTGGATGCTGCTCATGTGTGTTGTGTGTGTGGGAGTGTGTAGGGTTGTGTGTGGCTCATGCACACACGCTTTACTTAAAGTATACATATAATCCATTCACTTAGACAACTGGGGTTTATCACTAGAATTACGTTTAGCATCAGCAAATACTTCTGCGCTTTTCCAAACTAACATTACATTACTCTCCCTATCAAATTGCATACCAATTTCCATTATCGGGTAGTGAAAGATGGCTTAAAATCTAGTCAGAACACACAGCCTTGCTTTGTTTCTCTAAAAAATTACACTTAGGGGCTAGCTTTTATAATTACACATTTAATTACACATAGAACATTAATTCATATCGTTGAGCTTAGATCTAAGAAGAATGTTTTTTGTCTGCGTTGAAATTGTTTAATTTAAAGCCACATCCAGATAGTTTAAAATGCACACAGCTTCGACGCTACTCATATCTTGCCCAAAAATAAACTTGGAAACTCCAATTAAAACAAAAGATAATTTAGCTAACCTTCCATCTGATTTGTCAATGCCTTTATTCAGCTACAACAAAACGATTTTAATCTGATGAGAAACCAAAAAGAAACATATTATTTCGCTTCTTTTTATTTATAAATTTACTTTTGTTAAAAAGAGCGTGCTTTACAAGCTTATAAAATGGCTTTTCTTGGCTATCGTACAACATTTTTGAATACAGGTTTTTTACAGAGCGTCCGAGAACTTGTTTGTTGTTAAAATGTACAGTTCTTGAAAATTTTTATGCGACAGCAAATGTATAGGTGTTTTGTTTTATTCTCCAGATGCTCGAGACTCAAGCGCACGATATATTTACACGTATCCGGGACCTAAGCATACAACTGGAATGAGATGTAAAATATATATTATTAGGTATATAATTGTATAAAGTAATACACACCTTTTAGCTGGCAGCCTGCAACAACTACCACTTGACTTTGCCTTCTCCAAAATATGAAAAATAAATGGTAAACCATCAGCTTACGTCCACGTGGCGTCTAATTAGGAAGTAGAAAAGCTTTAATTAATATATATAAATATACCAAATATATATAGGCAGTGTGTTTAAGCATCCTCTGAAAATAAAAAGTCCATAAGTTCTAAAATAAAGTATAAAGCAAATAAAGGTAAACAAAGATTTAAATACAGAGATAGTGTATATATGTTATGCATTTGAAACAGAGAACAAAACTTTATTGAGATATGTTTTATGTAGTTCAGTGAGGTGTTTACATATGTGTTGCGTGAGTTTTTACATAAACAAATTATGCTACATTATGTGCACTCATCTACTTCAAAGGTGTGCCGCGACAGAGAGTCAAAGGAACTAACTAAAACAATAAGTTTACAGGAAATTAATAGTAATGCATAATTTTATAATACCAGATTTGTGTAATTTGGAACTGAAAACTGAAAAAGTAAAATAAACTCCAAGAATAACACATTTTTCCGTTTTGTTTTTGATTTCATTTGGTTTGTGTGTATTGTCTTTTAACGCAAAGCTCTTTACAAATCGCATTATGTGATTGTTTGTTTAATTATAATAATTAATAATATTAAGGATGGTGGTGTGTGCGAGTTGAGTGGGTAACAGAAACATTTCTCTTTTTTTCATTACAAATAAAAATGTGAGTTAGTTGGGATAATTAACAAATCAGATAACTAAAAACTAATTATGCCTGCCGGCATAGGTGTGGGTAAATAGTATTTTTTAGAGAGATAATCCATTGAACAAAACGAGTAACTTGTAACTAGATCTAGGATATATATATCATGTATATACGTTTATAGTAAGAACTTCATTGTGACTTGCAACATGAGAGATGAACAAATCAAACAGAGAAAGAGTGCTTATAAAATTATCAGATATATCAAAAACTTATAAACTAACACTCTGAACAGATCTTGTTTTTTTTTCCTTTTTTATTGTGTTGTTTCGTATGTATGTGTGTGTGTGTGAGTCATGAATAAGTATACAAAATATGTAATAAAAAAAGGCGATGGTTCAACCAACTCGTACGATAGTTTAAAAATAAGAAAACAAGTCGTAAAAGAAGGAATTCAAGGGAACTTCAACAGAAAGTTAACTAATCTACAGTCTAACATGTGTATTCTTCGTTTCGTTTTTTTTTTTTGTAGTTTTCTTTAGTGTTTTGATTTTTTTTTGTATTTTTTTCGTTCTTGTTTGTTTTAATTCAACATATAACGTTCTAAATCATAATTGACGCTGTCTCATTTTGGCACAGATTCTGTTTCATGTCTTTTGCTGCTTTTTGTATTTTCAAGATACGTACAACGTTGGCATTTGCATCGGGTTACTCTTGCAACACGCGCGCTCTACACGGCAACTCTTCATTCATTGACTACTCCATATTTCACAAATCTCAGTATTCTCTACTCGGTCTCCGCCAGTCGGGATGACCCGTCGATCTTGGTGGGAGGGGAGGCCTCCTTGGGCGTCCGGCACGCTAGTAGGGCTTCGAGTCCTTGGGCTTCTTCAGCTGCACCTTCAGGCGCTTGGTGCCCACCTGGAAGCCGTTCATTGCCTTGATGGCCACCTGGGCCGCTTCCGGATTGTCAAAGGACACGAATCCAAAGCACTTGGACAGGCTAGTCTGCTTGTCGATGAACACCTTGGCCGAGATCACATTGCCGAAGGGCAGGAAGGTGGAGGCCAGATCAGTGTCGGTGAACTCCTGCGGCAGATGGTAAATGAATAAATTGCAGCCCTCCGGTCCTGAAAAGATGGGAAGGATAATAATTTAATATAAATATAAAAAAAATTTGTAAATATATTACATATTAATTAATATAATAAAATATAAAAATAATATTTAAAGCCATATTACATATGTAGACCATATGTATATATTTTATTTACCCCCTAGGAATCCTTTTTAGAGATTTCCCTTCAATTAGTTGTACGTGGCTCTAGCTTAGTTTCTCTTGTTACTTTTAGCTGCTACCTGCTGCACTACAGTCTCACCTGGCAAAACGCAATTAATTAAGCAGTGCCACCCATCCATTTTCACCGTTTCTCTATCATTGCCACCCCCTAAACCGCAGAACGGAGACACTGAAAGTTGAGCGGACAAAGCTGGAAAATATACGGCGAGTAGGGGAGAATGGCCCAGGAGCAGCATCTGATTGCCAAAACGGAAACGGAAATGATGCGCTCGACTAACGCGGACGCTGCATGCAGTTTGCCGCCCACTCTGGGGCAGGGTGTGACACTTTGTTTAGCTGCACGTGCCGACAACGACTGCTCCTGGCATCGCCCGCGCCATCATTATCTTTCGCAGCATTATCATCATCATCGGGTTTCGCGACATTATCATCACAGTGCCGCTGTCCCATTCGCTGTCCCTACTATCCCTGTGTACCCATCTCTGTCCGACGCACATTAACGCGACTCACGCCTCGTGCTGCGGTTGCACTTTTCGTGCAAATTACTGTCAACGTCACTGGCAATGAGCAGTCAGCAGATGAGTAGTCAGCAGTCGGCAGTCTACAGTCAGCATTCAGCAGTATTACAACCCACCACACAGAGAAAAAATATGTTGCAAAGTAAATAAAAACCAATTTATTCGGGAAGAAATTGTGGAAGGAATTGGTTAAAAAATAAAGTTATTAAATTCAATTCCGATATTCCAAAATACAAGCAAAATCTAGCATGAAATATTTTTTAAGATTTAATATTTCAAATCTTATACATTTCTTTCTGTGCAGATCAAGAAAAAAGAGGCTGGGGTGGTAGTAAGACACAGACAAGGAGAGAAAGCAGGCAAAAGCTGCTTGCGTCAGCATTCGCGTTTTCACTTTCGTGATGCTTTTTAATGACAGCTAAACGCTTCGAATGACAGATGGTATTTTGCGGTTTTCAATATTATTAAACCAAAATAAAGCAATGGTAGAGGAGAAAAAGGGTATGAAAATATTAATATATACTAAAAGAATATCATGTATAAATTAAATTGAAATAAAAAACTTTATAAATAAAAAATGTATGTTGGGCATTTCGAAATTCTTTTACTTGCATCTCAATTATACTTTCCGATCCCCCAAAAAAATATGCTTTACAATTTGAAAAGTACACAAATCAAAGAAGTGGTATCTCAGAGCAGCGTATCCTGGCGACTACTTTTTCAATAAAATAACTAAATAATGAAAATAAAATGAAAGCTGTTGATAATTAAAAAGAAGATAACATTTCACCAAATTAAAATATGGTTTTAAGTAAAAACCGCGCATTTAAAATCTTTCTACAGTGTTCTCTTTTTAATTACGGCTGACACAGACCCAATAATTACAAAGCTTTGCCGGGCAGGACACTCCTACACACACACTCATAATTCACACACATTGTAATAGGATAGGCTTGTAGTTGTTGTGCTGCTGGAGAACAACAATGAACCCCAATTCCCACCGGCAACTCCATCATCGTTTGCCAGAAGCACTGCTATTGATCACCTTGATATATGACTGGGGCAACATCACCACCTCCATAGGCCGCAATCCCCGTAGTAGGGGGTGGTTCCCTCCACCCAACAGGTGCCTCCTCCACATTCAGCCCACTACTCCACAAGCCAAGTGAGACCCCCGAGGTAAACTGACTGCTGACAGATTGCCCGACGCTGATGCGATTACAGAATGAAGCCAAATTGAATGGCGAAGAAAGCTGCTCCTCCGGAGGTATACCTCCATCATCATCGTTCTCCTCCTCGCCTCCTCCTCCGCCTCCTGCTGCTGCTCTTCTGCCGCCGCCAAAGGCATTCACAAGCCGTTGAAGCTGCCAGGATTTTCATATTAATTGACTCAAGGCTCGTCAGGATACAGATACTATTCGTGCTGCTGGTGCTGGTGCTGCTGCGGCACTTGTTGCTTTGTAATTTTGCACACCTATCAATTAATTTAGGCTCGAGAGAGAGTGAAAAAGTCCAATTAAAAACGCTCGAAGCTATTGAATTACGCGACTAACAAGCGGCACGTGTGGCACGACACACCATATAATTAAATGAAAGAATAAATGTGAAGAAGCAAAAACGTTGAGGGGACGGAGTCATTACCAAGGTAACACATTGAGGCAACAATTTGTGAGGCACTCGAAAAGGTTTTCTGCTAATAATTAAATTCGGCAGAAAAAAACCTCCCCATTATTTCCATTCACAGATAGAGAACTTCAGTTTCTAAAGACAGAAAATCAAACATTTAAAGCTCAAGTAAACTTTAAATGTAGAATAGATAAATTCACCCCTAGTAACTGCAACACTTTGCCTTTACCTCCCACAATTTATATTCAAATATAAATCCGTCTGTTCTAATCTCACTATATTTTCTATAAATTCAGTTAGCTGTCAACCGCAAAATGTTTTCCACACATTTTGGTAGCCAGAAAAATGTGTGTAACTTCTTGGAATCCGCAAAGGATTGCCCTTCCGCCAGAGCCTCGCACATACAAATAAACTTCCTGTTTTGTTTTTTACAACTAACAGGGGTTTTTTATTTTGTATGTTGCTCTGGTGGAATTTTTCAGTGTGCGAAAAACGATTTCCTATATTGCATTTTCCTCTTCCGTCGACCAAAAGATGCGCCATCCGCCTTGGCATTGCCATGTCCTGTGTCCTGCCCCATCGATGGGAAGGATGGCAGGAGAGATGAATGCAGATGCACATTCCCTCTCCCTTTCGCCGCTGGGGGCCAGCTAGCGTGTTTTTTTTTTCCATTTTCTTGGCTGTCGTGCTCACCCGACCGAGCCGGGGAAAACTGGGGAAAGTCGTCCGCTATTTTCCTAGTCCTCTCAAGGGCACACGACCAAGGCGGAAGGAAGCCAAATGGAATCTATGGCACATAAGCTACAGTTCCAGTTCTGCCCTGCACATATATCTGTGGTTCCTTTTTATTGATTTTAATGTGACGTATGTGTGTAGAAAAGATGCAGCAGAAAAAATTGGAAATACTAGAATATTTAACGCAAAATATTTGTTTTATATTGCACTGAATCTTTTGGTAAAATTATAAAGAACTGAAATAATTATTTTGAGCCTAATAAGATCATAATTAACTTTCTTTCCTATTAAAAATTGTTTAATTTTCCATTTATAAAACATTGTTATGAAATCAGTGTTGCACTGTTGTGTAAAAATAGTACTGCAAACTTTGATCAGAATAAAACATTTAAAAACTATGTTTTAGGACGCACACAGAGAAATTATTTCTTACTGATTATTTTTTTACTTTTAGGTTTTAATAAATAATATTTATAAAAACACCTCAGGAATGTTATTTAAAGACCTACACTATTGTAAAAATCATGAATCTACACAATATATTCCCTTTCTTAATTGGGTATTTTCAGACGTTTTGTCACTTTTGGGTATTTTTTTCGAGTGTCATACGTTGCCCTTTTCATAATCACTCGCTTGCAAGCGGATTGCAACTCGCCGGCTCTGCAGTCACAATTGCAACCACTCCCCGGAGCATAAGTCGCAAATCTTGCGACTTCCTCTGCTCCTCGCAGGAGCAGTAATTCTCCTCCTCCCGCCTCCTCCTTGCTGCAGCCGCACACATTTGGTTATTTTATATTCCAACTTCCGGCTTATGCACATGACTTTAATCCGGCTGCACAGCCGGAAGGAGAAGCGACCGCTGCCGCCTTAGGGTCACCCAACCGATTCTGAAAGCGGGGGATTCCCCGGATCGTCTGTGACTGTCATATTTGCCCGCCTTGCTTCCGTCCTTTTCTGTGGTCGGTTGGCTCTACTTCATACTCTTTGTCAGCTCCTTTAAAGTGTTATATTCACTGCAGATAGTTCTGGGGCCGCTCTTCTCATTTATTTATTTTTTTAAGGATTTTATTCTTATATTTATTATTTATATTTTGTTCAGCTTTTGCTTCTATTTCCTGCTTAATTTCGTGCCTGTCGTCTGGCCCTGTCTACATGCTTATAAGTTGTTTCCTGCTCTCGCTCCCCTTATGGTTTTCCTGTGGATATCTTAGACCTAGTCCTTTCTCTCTCCCTCTCTGAAATGTTGTGCGGCTTGTCGTCATTTGATAAATTTCACATGTTGAGAATTTATCTGTCCCACACACAGAGTACTGTGCCATTGTGTTGCTGCATATTTTTTTGCAGCCCTTTTTCTTCCCACACAGATTGCATAAATCTGGAATTTTAGGATTGTCTCAAGCCTTTTTTCTTTGGAATAGAGCTCGATGGGATTTTCACATAAAGAAAAGTTAGAAAAGGGAAAGGAAAAGCAGAAGCCAAGAGAAAATCTAGTTCATATTTTATAAAATGGATAATAGGCTTGATGTTCATTGAAGTTAATATAAAGTGAATGTAAAAAACAACATTTTTTATAAAATAGAAATTTAATTAAGGAAAATCGAATAAAGAAAGCATTAAACTTATTTGAGAAGTATGCCATTAAAAAATATATATAAAATTCAATAGTAATTACTCTTTAATTACCTACAAAACCCTTTAAAAAAATTCCGCGAAATTCCCAAACGGTTTAAACTCTTCCCAATCACAGTCAATTATCCATTACCAACTTCCCCTCTCCTGCTTGTAATCTTTCCCTATCTCATCCCAATAATTACATAGAGCTTAGCTTTTCTCCCCGTTTTCCCTCAGCTTTTCTTCGGGTCAACTTCCATTTGAGCAAGTCTAAGTCATCTATGATAGTTTTTCACAATCCAGCCAAGCGAGGCGAAACATGGCAGCTCACATTTCGCATTTCGGCTAGCAGCAGCAGGAGCAATTTGTTGTGCTTCCACCCAGTCAGTACCCCGCAATCCTGAGCTTGCCCCGCCCCCTCGATAGTTGTTGGTTGTTGCAGTTGGTCAGGAGGGAATTTTCGGCGACGTCATGAGTCAGCAGAGCAAACAAGGAGTCGCACAAAAGGATAACGAAGCCAGCAGCTGATGTGAAGGCGAAGGGAGAAGCTAGAGCGAGTCACTCAACTGCAAAAATATATCTCACTATATGGTGTGCATAAAATGCAGAGGAAGAAATAATAAACCATCGAAAGTTATGGAAACGCAGAACTGATTTTAGAAAGTTAATATTTATTTAATTAAGTATTTTTTAAGAATTCTTTTAGCGACATTTTGAGTTAAGAGAAGCATTATATTGGTCTCAAAATTACCAACCCCTTTTTTTCTGTGCACATACTCACATCCACTCAAAGGATGTTTTGCTTATGTAACCGGAAATATAGCAAAAAGTGCAATGCCAAAACATTTTCCGTTGCATTTTCACTTCTTTTTCCCCTTCTCCTTTTTTCCTCCGCCCCCAAAACATTTCCTATATATCTCCTGCTGCAACTTTAATGTTATGTGTGTCAAAGTACACGAACATATAGGGGGAGAAATGCTCAGTTGCCATATTTCCCGATATCGACAGCGACGTCTGACTAATGGAATTGTGTGTCAAGTGTGTGTAATATTTACTCTGTGTCGGGAGCTGATAAAAATTTAAGCCCCCCACCAAAATGTTCCTCATAAATTCTCCTTAGCAAGTGCTAGGATGTGGCGCTGGGGAGCTGGAAAGCTGAAGCTCGGCAGGCAGGAGTGAAATGTACAGGATGATTGATCTTATTGATTTTTGCTACATCTCCACCGGGAATTTGCTTCCTGGCTTGCGCTTATGGCATTGAAGGATTTGTGTCAGCAGAGGACATTCGATTGCGGATTAGAGGGCACAAACACACACATCCGAGCGAAAAGGAGATTGAAATTCTTGAGGGATTTTGATTTGTTGAGGCTTGTTGAGGGTGTAAGATCTACTTAAATCATATTTCTAGACCTATGAAAATGTCCAACTGACGTTCTCTGCTCTCATCCCTTAACCCAGCAACTGCATAACACTTGATAGATGATTTTTCATATAAAAAATAAGACAGAGGAAGAGGCTGCGGCAGCGTTAGCAGGATAATAATAAAAGCAGCGGCAACAATGGCAGAACTAAAACTAAGTAGATTAGACAGACATCCACACGAAATGCCCATGACAAGTGGGATTCGGGAAAAGTTGCGCGGAAGGCGGGGTAGATGGGGAGTTGGGAAATGGGAAATGGGAGGACATAATGCGGGAGCAACGAACGCAGTAAACCGGGAGCGGGGGGAAAAAGGACGAAAAAATAACCGCATCACGAACGAATGACGCTGACAGCAATGAGCGGGTTAATGCATGTGATGTTGCATCAGCAGCAGAAACAAATACAATTGCAGATGTGGCAGTAAGAAAGGATACTATCAGAGGTTGCTACGCTAAGTGAGAAATATTTTACTGTCCTTTAAGATATTTTTATACTTTTAAAGTAACGATATTCAATTTTCAATAAAAAATATTAAAAGGTTAAATCAATAATTTTAATGTCAAATTGAATCCAATCTCTTTTGTTTCCCCTACTTAACAACTACTACTTTCATAAAACTAATATCAATTCAATGTTCAAGAGAAAGGGTATTTAAAGGTTAATTTTTATGTTATGTTTCAGCGGCAAGGATAAAAGCCAGAGCGAACGATTTGGTATTGGAGTGACAACCGCAGCAGCATCCATTCGGGCATTTTGCTGCATTTATCAAAATGTCAGCCATTTAGACATTTCTATTCCTACCGTGTGCGTGTGTAGTAAAATTTTCCCCCGCCATTCTGCTTTTTGCTACCTTTCTGATTACCCTCGCAAATGCTTATGTAATGGAGAGAAAATAAGTTTACTATAATTATCCCAATATATTTTTAAGTTTCAAAATTTCTGTAATTATTAGAAGTTCTTTCTTTGTGCAATTTTGCTTTTAACTATAAAAGTATTTACCAAATTGCGTATACGACCCGTTGTCATATTCAATGAAGTGAAATTGTGTTATAATGTGAAATTGTCTTATATTCTTAGCTTTAAATTATATTAAAATTAATGCTATTTACGAATGTATTTATTATAAGTCTATTCGTTGAACTTTTTCTTCTATCAATTATATGACAAATTACGTATACGACCGGTTGGCTTTAAAATTTAAACGGTAATGCGGAATCGTCTATACATTTTTAGCTTTAAATAATAATACAAAGGATGTTACGAATATAAAAATGGGAAGTTAATAAAAAATTCCGTACTATTTCTTACCATTTTAAAATTACTTTCACGAGATTGCGTATTCGACCAGTAGACATTTTTAATTCGTTATGTTTTCTTTAAAAAAATCCTAATAGATGTTTATGTTTTTAATATAACTTACAGTATACTAATCTTAATCTGAAATTTTTAGAAATAAATTTCTTTTAACCCTCTTTTTACTACCCCTGGTCGAAATTTTTATTGGGCAATGTTCCTGGTTTCTATTTAATTATAAACTTTTATAACAATTTAAAATATACTAAAGATTTTTCAATGTGCTCTTTTATAATGGTGACTCACCTTCAATCTGCTTGCCCGCAGCTGCGGCGGCTGCGGCACTGAGGGCAACGCTGGCCAGCGGCGAGGTGGACAATGCACTGGCGCTGCCGAATTGCGGCAAACCGGCGGCCGTTGACATATATGCCGATGCCAATGGATTCGGATCGGACCCTATATAGATACAATATAGAGGGGGAGAGAAGAGAGGAGATGGTTAGTAAAGTAAATTACATTTATTTTTCTGGGGAAAATGAAATGAAATAAGAATCTAATAGTAAATAAAGTGGAGGGTAAAACATAAATATATATTATATAGGTATGTTATGTTTTCATATTATATATAAATCATATTTATTTCTTTTTATTTACACAGTTCAATATTACATTAAGAAAACCCTTATTAAATCCCATATAAAATCTGAAAAACTCAAATATTTTCAGCTACTAATTTGTGCCACCATTATTTCACAATACCATGCAATTCCCCCAATGGTTGTACATCCGATTGCACTGTATAATTATTATTTAGTTGGTTTCGTTTTGTATCGTCAGACGTAATTAATCATCGAATTTTGTGCACTGCGACGTGGGGCGACATTTGATTATTTTGCCAAGCTCACAAAAGCAACAACAACAAAAGCGGCGGCGAATCTAAAATTAATTTGTCTCTGTAGAAATACCTATCTGTATGTGTGTGTGTTGGATGGTTGTGTTCTGGTTTCGGGTTTTGTGTAATTTGACGCCTGTTGTTTGTTATTTAGTTGTTTTGCGTGTTTCGCCATTGGCCGTCATGCAATGCAATTTTGTGGTTAGCAATCCGCCCCTGACCGCCACTTTGGCAGCCCTCCTCCCTCGCCCCATCGTCATCCATGATCGTCGCTGTTATTAATGAGTTTTGCGAACCTTTGTGTGTGTGAAATTATAGGAATGTGGCTGAATCGGTAGCGAGGCTCCCCTTGGCTTTAATAAGCAAAATTGGGCTAATAACTACATTTAACGAACGCATAACAAGTTGTTCGTTGTTAGAGCAGTATAAAATATATAAAATATTAAATAAAAATGCTATAAAATACATCTGTAAATATGGCAAAAGCGTGTAGGCGAAAACTTTTACACATATTTGCATTGAAAATTAGTTTTAATTGTTGTTCAGAGTTTCAGCAAAGAAAGGCAGCAAGAAGTCAGCTAGTGGAAAGGATGCTGAGCACACACACACTCATCAAGCTGCTAGAAACAAGACCCGGCTAACTAAGTTGGCCAATAATAATCCACATGAGTGCCCCGGCCAGTAAAAACAGCAAACAATGGCAAATTGAAGAATGAAGAAAGTCGAAAACATTGCCTAAAACTATTTCTGGTCCGGATGCTGTCTGTTTTGTATCTGCTGCAAGTTTTTAGTTGAAAATTTGTTCGTCGAGTTCAAGTACAAAATTTTACAATTTCCCCTTCTCTCCACTACTTCTCCGCCACGGTCTTATTTGCCATTTGCAGGCAAAAGACTTTTTCTTCCCACTCCGTGTTATTGTTGCTTTTGTTGATTTTGAAGTGCAAAAAGCGAAAAAGTGTATAAACAAAAGTAATGGAGAGCTGGCTAGAAAAGAAAAACAAAATGAGATGAAAGGAATGGCTAAACAAAAAAGGAACGAGTTGAGAACGTGTTGAAACCCTAAATCAGTTTGAGGAGCGCCTTGTGAAGACTGAAAAGGGAGCGGAGGAGAAGGGGGCGTGGCCCGAGGTTGGTAGTATAAACTACATAGTTTACTGCACTTGAACAAAACTTTGATTAAGATTTTCGTTTGTTGCTCTTGGCTTGCCTGGAGATCCAAGGGAGAGTCGTCTTTGGCTTTTTGTTTTCGGTTGCTACTCACAGCTCTCAGAAAAATAAAGAAAAAAAGGTCGAAGACGGCAAAAACTTTTTGAATTGGATGCACTTGAGCTTCAAGGAAGAGTGTTTTGTGGAATATCACAAGCGGAAGTTAAGCAGGTTAAGGAAAGAAGTCCTATTGTAGCCGATTTCCCTATTTTAGTTTAGTTATTTGATTAAGGGATCAACAGGGAAGGGAAGATTTGTGATTCGCAATCATCCCTTACCCCCTTCTTCAATATGCTAATTGCTTTCCCCTCACTTTTTCCATCTGCCTCAAGTCTAATCTAAAACTTCCACATCCTGCCATTGTTATCCTCACTACAATTAGTTTTTTCCTTTCCCTATGCTGCACCAGCCCTTTCTCATACTTTCGATACGTTTTCCATAAACAATTTTCGGGGGAGCGAACAAACAAAGCGGGTCCAAAGTCGAGAGCTCAATTTGTTTGTCCATTTTATTTGTGGCAGGCAAAAGTCAAAAAAAAAAAAATCCAACAAGGGGGCAGGCGGCAGTGGAAAAAGTTCTGTTACTCGTGGCAACTTGAAAAGCGATTTTGTAGTTTAGTTTATGTATCCGAGAGAGCTCAGGAAAAGGGAAAAAGAAATGCCAAACGGGAAGTTGTTTTCCTCTCTATGGAAACTGGCCAGGAAACTGAGGGGGTGGGAAATTAAGGAAGAGGGCCAAAGGATTGAAACTCGACTGTCATTATGCTCAATATTCAATGGGAGAAATATTTATAATACTATACTATACATTTTTGGCATAGAATATTTTTTATTATTTGGCATAGAGTTTCCTAATTATTTAATAATATTAAAGATAAGTAAAACGAATTTCTTTCCCTCTCCTTTAAATCCTATATACCCTTATAGTGCTGGATACGAAAAAGGAAAGGGAGAAAGGACCCAGACCCAGAGATAGGCGCATCCGTGCTGTCCTCGCTGTCAGCTGCACTTTGAACTGAATTTCTTTTTCAACTCAGAGCAAAAAGGAAACAGCGAACGGAGGACACATCTCCTTGGAGTCCGAATCGTCGGACTCCATCTGCCCTTCTGTCCCTCTCCCAGGGCAAAGAATTTTTAATATTTCATTAAATGAAGTGCCCGGAAATCGTTCAAGTGGCACACGATGAGCACGCACAAGTGCACAAGGGCCAAAACTCACGAAAATCCCCACAAGATAAGCTCAGAGCGAAAGAGAAAGCCATGTAAAGAGAAGGAGGCGGGGCATGGAGTCGCCGGAGAATCCGCTTAATTTTTGGCATTTTTCTGGTTAAGTCAGCCGCAGATTTTTCGACTTACTTGGCCAGGGCTTTTCTTCGCCTATTTCTTGGTAAGATTCTCTTGAAATGAACTTGCTAAGAAAATATTTAAGTAGAGAATGAGTGTGGAAAAGGGGGCAATGGGGAAAAGTGCGGTCACAGATAGGCAATGACATTTCATGAGTATTTTTCTTGTTGTGTTTTTTGCCTTGGCCAAGTTTAAGTGGAATTTCTTAGCTGGTTTTGATTTCTTAGAAAATAAGGCAACCAAAAGGCTCTTATTGTTTTGGGAACCCATTTTCTTCTTTGAAGTTAACAAGATTTAGAGACGAATTTAGAGATTAAGTTGTGATATAATTATACTTTTAATTACCAGAAGCTTAAACTTTAACTCTCAATATCGTTTTTGGTATTTACTTTCATTAATCATAATTGGAATTATTTTATTCTCGCTTCCTTTTCAACTTCCAACTAAAGAGAAATAAAAACCGTGAAATGAACAGAAAACATTGCCATTTCCTCAAAGGGGGAGTGAGAAGGACCGTCCTCATCCTCATTCTATATATTCCCCTATATTTAAGCCCTGCTGGAAACCCTTCTCCAGAGACTTCCTCTTGTGCTGCTGCAATAAGTTCCATGTTGTTAATTTCGCAAGAGAGAGTGTAACTTGTAATTTTGTATGTTGTACGGTATCCTCTGCACCGGAGAATGACTCCCTTCCTGTTCAGTCCCCCTCTTTCATTGCTAGCTTTACGGCCATCAACTCTCTCCGGACTGGTGACGTAAAGCGGGCGACGTAAAACAAGCGCGTTACGGTGCACGTGAACGTTACGTCGAATGCTTCGTTGACTTTAACTATCAAACTTAATAACACACACACACACAGATATATTTCCTTATGAGGAAACGGAAACGAAGGCACATCATATAGCTCAGCAGGTAAACGAAAATTTAGATTCCGGCACAAACCTAAATTAAGGATTCAGGTTTTTTTAAAACTAAGCTACAGAATGTGGAATATAATATTTTAATTAATAATGCAATAAAAGCTTTTGTAAAATACCAACAAAATTAAAAGAACTCATCTCATAAAATTAATCATCTCAAAAATATGGCCATAATATATTTCTCACCTTTTTTCTTGGCCGCAGGCTTCTTTCTCAAGAGGCCTGCTTTCAGTCCAAAATGATTTACATAAATGGTAATGGTAAGCATTGTTCAAATAGAGATTATACAACAAATTTCTGGTTAGTATATTTGCCAAAGAGGATAAATTGTTCAGTTAATTAGAATAGAACGGCGCTGACGTCAATCCCTTTATTTCCAACGTTGAAAAGGAAATTCTTATTCGGCTATTTTAAGTCGATTTCCTTCGAGTTTCCTTCCCAACGAAGATTGACAAGGCCATGATTGTAATTTGCCTCGAAAAGCAACGGGCAGTGGCAGAAGGGAGGGTGCTCTTTTGGTGGGATAAGCAGGTGGAGGAGGAGGAGAAGGAGAGTCCACTAAATTAAGCTAATTGGGCACTTTGAATGTCAGATGATGACACATTTGTTGGCAACGGAGGAGCGCCGAAACGAGAATAGAAAAGCAATTTCGCTGAAGGTTATTGGAGTGGAAAGTTTTTATCAATTATTGATGAACGAAATTACGAGAGCTGAATTATATTAATGCAGAGGATATAAATATTTTCGAGGCGAGCTTATTTCATTTTAATTGTAAGTTAAAGTTTTACTTTTAATTGCATTAAGGCACTTAAATTAATTAAAGCTCTAAATAATGCAATTACCAATTTTCAGCCTCTTGAAAATATTCTCGCAACGTAAAATTGCTTTCTTACAGTCCCAATAACCATTTGCCGCTCATTAAAGGCCATAACCAGAACAACAACAAAACATGTTTGAGTGCCCGCCAGATAATTACAAATCAATAAGGGAAAACTAAGAAAACCAAACGAGAAAAAAAACGGAGAACACTGTGTGGGAAGAAGGAAAGCCAACAGCAACAGGCTGGCTAGGAAACCAAGAGTGGGAGAAACCACCTCCTGTGACGCACAAGGTCGAGACTTCAATACGGAAATGAAATTAGATAATTAGCTGAGGCAACGGATGGCTAGGATAAGACGGGAGGAGCACACATCCTCTGTTGAATTATTAACTACGCTAGGTCGTATTTTTTTTTCCAAATACTTACAAAGCAAAGCGGCAGTGTTGGTAAGCTGGGCACTGCCCGGGGATGAGGCAGCGGCTGCTGCGGCTGCGGCATTTGTGAGACTGGGCTGGGTCATAGCGGCAATGGCGGCCAGATTTTGAACGGTCATCGGAGTTAGTAGACCGGCAGCAGCGGCGGCACTTGTATCGTTTGCCGAGCTGTTCTGCTGGGCAGCTCCCAGACCAGTAAGGGCTTTAAACGGAAACGTATAAAAATTTTAATTAAGAAAAAACTCATAGATAACCCCTTCCATTCCTCTTACCTTGCAACAATTGTTGCTGCAGTCCCACTGCCTGCAATTGCTGTAGAAGTTGAATGGAAGCCGGGGTGATGGCATCGGCGCCCAAGACTGGCGAGGCCTGCTGCGGCGGATTGGGCAGAATGGGTGTGGAGACGGTGGTGGCGGTTTGGCCCAGCGGTATGTTAATGTTGCTAGCCAGATTCCAGAGATTGGCCTGAATCTGCTGGATCTTCTTCTGTTCCTTCTCCTTCTGGGTATCAGCGAACTTGACGACCAGCGGCGACGTGCAGCCCTCCATGATCTTGTTCTGGCTGAGAGTCTGCAGGGATGAGGAAATCTTTAAATACAATTTTCTCATTATTTATTTCCTGCGCTCCAACGAGTACTACTCACCACTTTAATGGCCGAGATGGCGGCGTGTTTTGTGGCGAATGTGACGAAAGCACAGCCCTTGCTCTGTCCGTTCTGATCGCGAAGAACGGTGCACTCCTCGATGGCTCCGTGGACTTCAAATAGCTTACGAACGTCGTTCTCGTTAAGCTTCTTGTTTAGCATTCCCACAAAGAGCTTGCGTTCTGCAAGGAAATTGGAAAATATTGTGTTAGTATTATTTAGTGTTGATATATTTAAGATTAAGCATTAATCTAAGATACTATGCCAAGCTAGAGACCTTGGCCTTGGTAAGTTAATCGCTGCGTGAAAAAGTTGGCGGAAGCCTCGACCGACCACATCGTCGAGTGTAACCCAATAGCCGCCGCCCCTGGGTTTTGGCATTGAAAAGTGCCAGCCGCCAGCCACACCCAAGTGGGTTAGGGCCAGGTTGAAACTGGTCCGGTCTGGCCGGGCTCTGTGCTCAGCCAGGCTTAGTTAATTCCAGCATTTGCCAATGCTCAATTAATTTTACATAAATTAAAACACTCTCGCACCCCGGCAAAGCAGTCCGCTCGGTGCTGGACTCTCGATAACTAATTGGCAGGCATTTAACATTTCGGCAAATATTTGCACTTTCCATAGAAAAGGGTTCCAAGTTAGGGGGGAGGGCGCGTGTAGGAGGGGGTTCAGGGAAAATGGCCAACTAATTTATTTGCACAAGCACGCAAAATGCGCACTGCACAAATTAATTGTTATCGAATGTGCAATTGGCTGAGGATGCGATGTGGTTGTTGTTTTGTGCGGGCGGATCGGGGATCGGTCTGGTCCGGTCGGTTGGGTTTTCTATCTTTTAACTAACCAAATTGCGAATCAATTGGCTTAAATGCATTTAAAGTGCTGGCGATTACTTAAAGCGGATTAAATTTTATGCAACTCGACAAAAAATAATGAATAGAGGAAATTTCATTTAAATTTTACTGAGATTTTATGTTGGTATAACTGCTTTTCACACGTTACAGATTACAAATTTGAATAAAACCCAGTCTGGTTTTATATAAAGTAAGAGTGAATTTAGGAGAAGTATTAATTGTATTATTTTATTTAAACAAAATCGAATGTCAATAAATATTTTATAAATATATAACAAACAGTTGAGTTAGTTTCCAAGTAGTATTTAAAAATCCTAGTTAAACAAATTACCAAGTTTAGTGAACCTTATTAACTCTCGGATTTATCAACAAAATCAATATTTATTCATAAAACTCCACACAGAGTGCCCACAACATGAGGTACAAAATTAGTTATTGCAAATTTAAGCTACGATGTTTCCCAAAATTGTTTTGTTATAAATTATTATTTTATCGCTTCAATAAACAGGACATTTTTACTGAATGGCAATTATGCGTTATAGCCGGCAATTTGCCGGTGCAAAATTTATGAAACGCCCGCGTGCCACAGGACCACACCACCACGCTTTTGAAAATCTGTTTTTGGAAATCAATTAAAATTATAATTAAGCTGCTTATGGGGTAGAAATTGATTTTTAGTAGCCATTCTGGTCATTGACTTTGCAATTTCATAGCGCAACTCATGGCGGGTATTTAAAATTATTATGATTATTATTATTAAGGGGAGTCGATAGTCGGTTGTAACCACAAGAAGTGTGGAAATTCAGCTTAATGGCAGTGAATTCTAATGCTTGGGGTTTTTCCCCCTATTTTAGGTTCTGCCACTTGCCACATTTCGAGGCATCAACGCGTACTGCAATGCGGTTCTAGCCCACTTCCCACTTATTCGCCAGGGGAATACCCCTCTCTCTGTCTCCTCTCTTTGCAATTCAATTGCCATTCCGCTGCTGATGCTGCATCACCATCATCGTCATTATCATCATCATACCAGAAAACCTTATCAAATGCAAAACCCACACAATAATGATGGAGCAGAAGCAGGAGGAGGAGGAGCAGGAGCTGGAGCTGGATCAGCTCTGGAGCACCATTATTATTATTATGATTATCGCAAACGGCAAGTGCAACTGCAGCAGCGACAGCGACTAACTGCACTTGAGCTATATTATCATAATCCTAGCAGAAATTGCGCACAGTCAGCAACAGCAGCAGCCTCGCCATTGCCAGCGGAAGAGGAATTTTAAAATTCATTGAATTCGATGCTCGACGTGGTGGTGGCGGAATGCCAATACTCGAAAGAGCCCACTCCAAACACTGACACTCAACCCCTCAGCAATTCCATAATTTAAATCGCTCTTGCCCCGAAAAGAAAAATAAACAAACTTGTCGTTACGCAGTGACCTCATTAGTTTCGATGAAAGTCGCAAACTAGAGAGGTTTTCTCACGAAGGGGTTTTTATTGTAAACGAATTTTTTCGAATTTAACTATAGAAACTTGCTTCTCCTACACAAATTTAATCAAATAAAATCCCAGCTTTTCACTCTTCTGAAATAAAGTAATTTCCTATTCCCAAGATCCCTGGTCCTCGCAAATCTTAAGCGGCATTCAATTTAAAGTTTAATTCTTCTCCACGCCGAAGGCAGTGGGAAAACTTTACCTTTAAGTCTTGTCCCGAAGAGAAAAAGCTTTAGTTTTAAATTATTAATACGGAGGAGAAAACCAGGCTTAGTTGGCGTAGTTATTCCGCCACTACGCCTGCCTTCCTTCACCTCGTTGTTGGCCAGCCAGGATGGAAAATGGACGAGTCGAGGCGATTCCACTCGGTAGCCGGCTTCGGGGTAATGCAACTAATCTGCTTCTAGTGGCGCACATTAAGTGTTGCCACGCTTTCGACTTTAATTTGAAAACATAAAGCAGAAAGGCGTGGGGCGGGTTGGTGTGCGGCCAAAGTGCGGGCCACTTCTGCAACCTATATACACACACACACGCACACCCAGGGAGGACTTTACTTTTTCCTGCCTTTGGTGGCCATTTTTGCATGCAACTCAACTTAACCGAGCGACCACTCGAACCGCCCAACGCGAACACCCACTCTCAAACCAGGGGTAGATTCCGGGGACCCCAAACCGAAACCAAATGCAGAGCGAACGAGCCATGACATCGACGTTCTCTACTCTTCTTCTATACTCTCCTGCAGCAGGATATCGCCCCTTTTCCTTTGGATCCTGAATTCTGTAATGAGTGGGTTATGCAAAACATGGAGTAGAGAACGACCCATGGTATACCCTTTAAAATTTATATAGTACAAATTTTTTTTTAGCATTTCTTTCTGCATCGTAGCTGGAAAAGTGCATACAAAGATTACCATTTAACTCGCAGCCCATCATACCCCAAGTTTTGATACCAAGAGTATCTAGTCGCGCGCAGTGTGCATAAAAACGGGTCACATTTGCCGCCATTCCAGCCAAATGTGTGAGTGTGCCCGTGCATCCTTCAGTCATCCTTCCTACACTCCCACTCCCACTCATTTCACCCCCCTTTTTACCATCCCGCACTTGGCTTAGCTTATTTATGTCACAAATATGAGCCAAAGCGTACGCAATTCCACGTATGGATGGGCATGGGCTCGCCTCGGATATAGCACCTGTGCCGCCGCCGCCGCCGCCACCCACTTGCCCCACTAGAAACTCAACCCCCGCTCCGCACACGGCGCTGCTTTTGCCACTTTGCATGCATCGCTGCGTGTTTGGCATATTTAACAAATTTTCGCAAAAATAATGTAATTCTCCATGCCGAACTCGCCTCTCTTCTGCTGGTGTTGCCGTTGTTGTTGTGGCTGCGGTTATTTTCACCGATCCACACACAGACACACAGAGAAAAGTGGGGGTATGGGAAGTGGTTGAAAGTGAGTGGCAAAATCTAATCAAGCGCTGCGGCAATGGCCGCTCACACACACACACACCAACAACAAAGTGCACAGGTAAACACGCGGAGGCACACACCCAGACTGAGACAAGCAATAAGCCATAAGCCACATGATGAAAGGTCGACCCACAAAAGCAATTTAACCTTATTGAAAAAAGCGAATGGAAAAACGAAAAGGGCAACGTCCTTTGGTATTGTAAATTATTTTCTAAAATTTCTAAAATTAAAATATTGTCTGAAGGAAATTTACAAACAAGAAGGGAGGCTAACTTAGTTAGCTACTTAGTTTCTAAAATATGATTTCATTAGATAGTAACATTATATAGAAAACATTTACTAAATAATTAGTTTTTATATTTCTTATTTTATTTAATAATTAAAAGAATGAAATTCCTTAAAATTTAAGCATTTTTAGTTTTTAAAACTATTGTGCGTTTAATTTTATTTAAGGGTTTTCAATTTTTAGCCCTTGAGTCTTTCTATGTTTTAAAACATATTCTTTAAGTAAGAATACATAAATATAGATTGTTAAGTCCCTTACATTTAGCAACACTTAACTTTCACTTTTTCAGTCTAATAAAGATTTCACTTAAGTATACATATATCACCTTTTCACCTGCCTAATGAAATTTTCTTTCCGCCAAAAGCCAGACCCTCCTCCATTCAGTCCCAGACTCGAATGCATTATTAAATTTCATTTCGAGCAACCAGAAGAGCGATGCCGACAAAATTATGGCAAATACTTTGGCGCTTGTATAAAATTTAAATTTTAATCGCTGGCAGTCGGCAGTTAAACGGAGGGCGAAATGTTCGTATTTCAATTGCAGGATTTTGCAGTTTCCTGGGCCGGTTTTTATATTCTTTTGGTAAATTTCTTTTCTTTTTGAATACTCTTTTAAAGGCAAGGTTATTGCGAATAATTGAAGTTGTTTAAATATAGTAATATTTAATATTTTATAGAGAATTTTAGCTGTGAATCTACGTTCTCACTTTTTGCCTTGGCTTTCTTTATTTTTCCCCTATGAAAACATTTTTTATTTGCAGTATATTTTTGTGGGGATTGCATAAACGAAATTTACATTTTAATTGCATTGAAATTGTGTTGCTTTGCTGCGTTTAATCTATTTTCCTTTCTTTTCCTTGCCTCACACAAAAAAAAATATTGAATATCAAATGGAGTTGCGAGGAAGAGAAAGTTGAAGTACAGCAGCAGCAGCCGAGGCAGAAGCTAGGAAAGGACTGCTGCTAACAAGGATTATGCATATATATCACAAATAATTGCAGTAACAAGGGGAACTTTGGCGTATAAATTTCCATTAAGAGGCGGCGCCCGAAGGATATAAATTCAAACACCCTTCGATAATAAAAAGGAGGCGAAGCGAGCACGGACGGAGACGACGAGAAACCAATTTCAACAAACTTGCCTCATTTATCAATTCGGTCCAAACGATGGACAATAGTTCGTACAGGTTAATAAATCGATATGACATGAAAGCCACAGAAATGTCCTTGCAACAACAACAAGGCAATAAAATGAGCCACAAAAAAAAGAAAGTAAAGCAGAAAACACCAAAGAAACTACAAGGGAAACATAAATTTTCATGTCGAGGCAATAAAAAGGACATGTTTTTGCTGCATACACGAACAGATATCCTTACAGGACCAACAACATAATCAAGAACATAACAATCAGGCAAGAAAGTGAGAGAAAAAGAGATGGAGAATTGCCCTGGAAATTATTTGCATTTTTACACATTTTGAGGGTCAAGCTAAGGACACGAAGGACACACACAAAAAGAGCGTTACACATATATAGGGAAAGAAAGAGTGCTGGCAAATATGAATGGATGTCCATTATAGTCCTGTATGCGGGGTTAAAACTTTTGATTTGAACAATGCGTATGTGTGTGTGCGTTGTTACTGTGATAATGGGTTTCTGTGTCGAAGAACTTTCAACTTCCTTTATTGTATTTTATGGTGTTCCCCCCTTTTTTTTTTTTGGGTTACACTTCCCTTTTATTATGCCCTTTCAGGCGGGATGTTGTGTGTGTGGGAAGTGAAAGTAAGTAGTTCCAGTTTGATTATGATAATAACATATATCTGCATAAAAATAAAGAGAAGAAGGGTTCGCTTTTATGGCCTTCGCCCCAAACAGAAACCATTCTTATCAATATTATATTGAAAATATGCAAATCCTTGATAGGCCTTAAAAATAAATAAGGACATTTGCCAAGGAAAGAAGGGATAATCGCAAAACAATCGAATTTTGGATAGAATATATTTATATATTCCTAGAATGTGTTTTACAGCCAAACATAAAATTCTTTATGCTCTGGTAAATTAAATTTCTGAAATTAATTTTTGAAAAGTGAAGTCTAGAAATTCTTAGAACTCATACAAATTTAAAGCTGCCAGGGAGTGAAAACTATAAGGAATATGTTTTTAAAATATATAATTAAACACTTTTCACTTGCTGAAAGTCTTTTGTGAGTTACCAGACCAACTTGTAGTACATTTCGCATTACTCCCATCTAAAGCTGAGTCTTCAGAGTGTCACTCAATTGGACAGTCAGTCAGGTCAGACCCTCGGCTGGTGCCGCAATCATTCAGTCAGTCCGTCAGTCTGCCACTCAAGGCAACAGCTGCCAGAAAGGCAGCTAAACAAGTTCTGGGAATGCATTTGCATCTCTCCAGATACACTATAGCCAGTAGCCTGTGCTCCCCCAAAGAGAGAGAGCGACAGAATCGCATCATCTTCTCTAGCACTGCCAGGACTTTTCTCGCCTCCATATTTGGGCCAAACAAAGTGTAAAGTATTTCACTAAAAACCAATTCATTTGCATAAAACGGCAACTAGTCTGGCTGGGCCCAAAGTAAAAATGGAGCAAGAGTCGAGCCGAGCCGAGAATATGCAGCTATGGAATGGAAACTGAACTTAAAACTCGGCTGGCTTTTAGATTAGAGAATGCCATGGTTATGCCAACGGATTCTAAATGGGTCCCATCCAGGCCGAATCATCCCATTTAGAGTTACTGTACGCTGGAAGAAAATGTGAGCTCTTCTCATAAATTTAAATGATAAAGGTTTATGACTCTTTAAATATTTGTTAAAGAGTTTTCTGCCTTTTCTTTAATAAGATAAAATTATTTAAAAAATTTATAATTTAAAAGAACTCATTATCTATAAAAATTATTCCTTTTTTGTTAGTCCAACATTCAACTAGAGGTCGAGAGCTGCATCTATGTGGGTAAATGGCACACGCTGCGCTTTTTTCCCCCCTCTGGAATGTGAAAATGCATTAGGCTGCAACAACACCAAAACCATCCAGAGCCACTAAATGAACACAGGAGGAGGAGCGGGGAAAAAAGAGGGGCTGAACACACATACACAAAAAAATAATTTTATGCGGGTCTAGTCTAGGCCAGAGAACGGCCCATAGGCAAAGTGGCTTCTGTGGCCAGGATCAGGAGAGGACCACCACCGGCGAGCCAGAACTGCAGCTGCACATTTTTTGGGTCAAAGCAATTAAAGGTTATAAATTTGTACCGGCCTGCTCTTTCTCCCTCACACTTTAGTGTGCGAAAAATTACGTTTTTTGTGTAGCTTCTTTGTTAAATTTTCCATTATATATATATATATATATGTATGTGCGGGTACTCCTTTCTGTTCGGTGGCCCAGTCACGTTTACGTGGCGGCAACTCCGGCCCCTCACTTGGCCACGTGGCCGGGCAGTTCATTTAACGTTTAATTTAGCAGAAAATTAAAGTCAAGGTAAAATTTGCATGGCAATTTGGCCAGCAGAGATTTATGGAGTAACAAGTGATGGTGAGTCAAGGGTTAAGGGTTCTTAGGTAGAAGGTAGGGTAGCACACCCACTTTGATGGATAGTTGGAACGTGATTTAATATGAAAAGAAGGAAGGTATTTTAAAGATAAATTCAGAGCAGAAGAAATATCGAAGCAGATAAAAATATAATTAAAATGCAATATTCACGAAACATTATTAAATGAATAAAGATAAATCTGCATACAGAATATTTAATTTATTTAATATTCTGTACATATTTAACTGCCTTTACATGGTTCTTCGCACTCCTTCGTAATTTTATTCCCAAAAAAAAAAAAAAATTTATAAATTCACTTTTCTTTTGAGAGTAAAATACCAGGACAATGTCCTGGCATCAACTGCTTGCTGGAGTGTATTAAACAGGAAAGTGTCAGGGCAGCGCAACACGTGTATGTCAATGATTTAACCCACACAAACGCATTTTCATATGGACTGACATTTTAACATTTCTCGCAGCCTGAAATTATTGTTAAATATATACACTGAGCTACATCGGTCTGGGCGTTAATAATGTCGAAGTCAAGTGTAAATTTGTGGCCGGGTGATGAGTGAATGAGGGGCCAGGCAAGTGGTTCGCCTGCGTTGGACATATTCAGGTGATAAAGACCCAGAAAAAAAGAAGAGGTTTTAAATATGTTTACCAGGTGTTGTGCTCTTTTTCGTCTCGCTTGTGGTTTGCCATCAACAGATAATGAAATGATGGGCGGAAACTGTGTGCGGAAAGGTCGAAAAATCAGCCTTATTCGGCGGAGGCTGCTGATGGAAAAAGATTCCAGGCAATTGACGTTAAAGTTTCAAGAAGGAAAAATATGCTGGAATTCTTGACATGTAAATTATCAACTGAAGTTGAACGGAAATCATAATTAAAAGAAATAAAAAGAGCAGCCAAGAAAGCCGATGTGAATATACTCTTTTTTATTATAAAAATTTGCTAGAGTTTTCCTTCTCTAGTTCCTACACAAAATCCACTATTAAATTCCAATCTCGTATTTATTTTGGCAACAATTAGGCAACGACCTTTCGGGTCATGAGCAATTTGCTTAATGACAACATCTTGGCCATTTTGTATCCTTCCCGCTCTCAATCCACCGTCGAATGACAATAAATTGCTTTAATTACCCAATTTTAAAAGGGCAGGCGAAGGATACCAGGACAGGGATGTACATCGTAATGTGGATGTAAGGCAATTTGGCCGGCTGACGAGTCCTGGCAACTCCTGCGACAAGGTAGATAACACTCAACATCAACAGACCATCAATAAGAGAGTGGCCCACGATGCGGAGGAGGATAAGGATGAGCTGGTAACGAGGTCGGAGGGCAGCTGATGAGCACGAGGAGAACGAACAACAACTGACCAGGCAATCAGAGATGGCAGAGATGGGTTAAAAAAGTTCATCTTACTCTTCTGAGTTTCTAATATACAAATATGTATAAATTAGTATGGTCTTTTATATTTTCCCAAACAATATATTAAATTGAAGTACCTATTTTTTCCCCGGGATAATTTCTCATCTCTAGCTGAGAAGAAAGCTTACAGATTGGGTTCGGGTTCGTGTGGGAATCAGAGAGGAAACTGAGATGTGAATCGACGACTCCTACCTGGCACCGCGTACGGTGATGGATGCGACGATGGCAGCCAATATGCTGAATTTATTGGCGGATAGGATTTATGCGTGGCGCGGTTCGTCGTTGGGGAAGTGGATGCTTCAACTCTGGCTCCTACTCCTGTTAAAGTTCCTGCACCGGCTGCTGCTCCTGGTGATAATAATGACGCTGACGATGACGGGGCAAAGGACAATGCGGCTGCAATGTCGCTGTTATTGGATAAATTCTCAATTACCGAAGATAATTGACTGTTGCTGCTGCTGCTAGTGCTGCCGCTGCCCGGTATGATGGCAACACTCGTGGTGTCTGGCTCAGATGCCTCTGAAGTTCCGCATCCGCATCCCTTGGCTTGGCACTCGCATCCGTTGGATTCTTTTTGGCTATTTACGAAACCGATTGCAGCTGAATTATTTATCATGTCAGTTGATGATGATGAAGGCAACGGCGACGGCGAGCGGAGAAGAGAGAATTCTTGAAAATATTTCACACTTACTACACACAGATACTCACAACACACACCACACACACACACACAGAAAACACACACTCAAACAGAGTGAGAGAGCAAAAAGCGTTAAAAACAGAACAAGTATCCAGAGAGTGTTGTCTCGAACGTGTCAGTCAAGTGGAAAATTCAATAAGCATATATAATAAATATTAAACACGAATATTCAACTCAATTATCAGCCAGTTAACACTTCTCATCCCATACGCCGGTTTTATTTATTTCTGATATTTTGTGGAACACGCAACGATTTTTGATGATTTTGCTGCTGCTGCTCCTTTTGGGTTTTAGCCACGCACAATTAGATTATTATTTAATTTTTACTTTGATATTATTTGTATCCTTTAATCGCAGATAGAAACGTTTAACGTACAACAATCAGGTAAATATATAGAGTAGATGTGAAAACACACAAAATGGTTTTTATTTTAATCTCCTCCGATTCGATATTTGCCATAAAAAAATGAACAACAATTAATTATGTGAGTTTCTCTTGGAGTTTTCGCACTTTTAGCGTGTGATTTTCAGTCTTTTTCTTTCAGACACAATTGCTGGCATCAAGAGTTCTTCCCTCTGACTGCAATTAATGCGTTTGCCCACTCAACTTCTGCTTTTATAGATGCCGCCGTTAATCGCTACTAAATATAGTTCCTTCTGCAGAATGAGACGAGGAAAGAATTCGATGGCTGCTGGTGCTTGACCGATCTTAATTCGTATTATTTCGGTTCGAAGCTATTCAATGCGATCGGATTTATCTCAGGCATGCGGCATTTAGCGAAATTGGAAGGAGAGGTGATAAATTGTTTCTTATATAGGGTGCTATGAAATCTTAAGAATTATTTTGTTAATAGGTATTACTTCAAATACTCTCAACGACCTAAGCAATCCTATAATAAACTTGGGAGCTATTAAAGAATAAAGAAGGAGCCTGCCACCTCGCTTGTGGTTTCAAAACATTTCTTTTAAAATTTTTATTTAATTTAATGCCATATTACACACTTGCTTTAGCCTTTTTTACTTAACATTAGATTTAACTTAAAGGTATATATATTTTTAAAAATAATTTGTAAAAACTCACTTTAATTAATCTGTATTTTTTTTCTGGTTGAAAATCCAAATTAAATGTAAACTCCTGGCTAGACACCCTTTATGCGGGATTATTTTGTTTGTATTTACATATATTTTATGTATATATATTTTAGCTATTCTTTGTCACTTCACTTTCACAGCCTGCCCATCACCGATAAGTTTCGTTCTGATTTTAAATAAATTCTTTTATATGCAAAGGCTCGTTTTTTATTTACTTTTTTTTTTGCTTTTTTAACAAAGACGAGGACGACGTCGACGACAACAAATGCGTATTGGCGAAACTCGATTCACTAAAAATAAATTGACATCAATCAGGGGGCAAAGGAAAAAAGGAAAAGTCATCAGAACCAGACGCCGATGGCGATGGCGATGGCAACTAATTAAGCAACGTCACACATGCAACGTCCATTAATGAAAGCGAATGAAAAAGGGACAGACGGAAGGGATATGCTTCGTATTTAAATACCAAACAATAGGCTCGATTACAAAAAAAGAAGCGAAAAACAAACAAAATGGAATTTTAGCACGTACGCGAAAATGGGGAAAAATAAATCAAGTTGATTGTTCGCAAAGTCGACGAGCTTGGTCCCCTCGATTTGAACTGATTGACGTTGAAAATGCAACTAACCCAGGTTCCAAGATCTAGACCCTAAGACCCACATCATACTAGATCTCATTTCATCTCATGCGGAGATGATTCTCAGCTAGAAAAACTTGATTAGCAGCTTGGGCTTCGTTGTGAAATTGTTGGCGCTGAGCTGAGCTCTTTTAAATGACTTTTAATGTTGGTTTAGCTTAGTTTACTTTTTACTCTCATCCAAATTTGATGAGTGTGTTGTTTATTCTTTGCTCATTCGCGTCTAACGTGCGTCCACTGTACTCCGTCGCCACACCTGATGCTAATGAGTTAATTAACACATTTTGCCGTGGCACTACTTTGTTGTTCACAAAAAAAGTTGGCTTAGAGAACCCTAAAGAAGCACACACGCACTCCGAGTGTTTAATGTGAAGTTTTCGGGGGTTTTGAGGGGAAAGACATTGAGAAAAACAAAGAGTAAACAAAGCTTTGAAAGAAATATCTATAATGATAAAGAAATATTATTGTAAATGTAAATAAAAATATATATTTTTCTCTAGACAAATTATTAATCACCTCTCAAACTAGTTAAAAAAGTCCTATATTTACACACGATCTCCAGCCTCACTTGTCCTTTAGATCTCATCTCTATAGGACACACTTCACATTCAACTTTCACCTTCTGGTGTTGACTCATTGATTTCTACACCAAGCAGACAGCAAGAAATGCAAATACAATATGTAATTTGTTCAAGGTTCCTTACTCGTGTTACCCCTGGCAAAACTTTTTGCCGTCATTTCTTGGCACATTTTGCATTTCAGCGCCACAATATGAAGACTCATATATATGGGAGGGTTGTGCCTTGCGACTTTCCTTGACTTGCCATATATAATGGCTAATTTGAATTTTTATCATGTTTACAAGCAAACAATACGTGCATCATCATCATCATCATAGTCGTGGCAGAAGGAAGGAGTCGCCATCGTTGTGCTGCTTCTGCTGCTGTTGTTGACGCCGGGAAAACCTCGCACAACATTTGCATATCGATTTCATATGCAGTGGGGAAAAATTCATATGTTCCCGCGACTTTTCCACAACCTCCTCCGCCTCAGTCTTTCTCATCCTCCTTCGTTCGCCGCCCCCCCATTCATTTCCACCCAGCTCTAGAGTAAATGCAATCGTGCCTTTTTCTGCTTCTACGAAATTGTATGGAATAAACATGAAGATGTTTACTTCTTCGTTGCTCTGTCACTTTTCTTTACTTCTGGAAATGTATGAATTTAAGACGAATAGGGTTAAAGTTCAAAGAACCTTTAAAAGTTATCCAAGCCAGTACCAGATACAAAGGATTAACCTTTTCCTACAAGCCATCATCTCAGAAATGTATATTTAATATATAAAAAACAAGTACGAGATTCGTAAAGGTATCACGATATTTAAGTTTTAATAAGACGAAGAGTTCTTTATAAAAATTTAATCTTCAAGGATCAAATTTTCACAAGACTTAATACCTCTAATAAATTCCCAAAGAGAAATATCAACTTCGTGTTGCTATAAACTATAAAACTGAACTTTCCAAATTTTCATCAGCATTCAGTTTGCTGCAACCCCATAGTTTGAAAAGAAAAGGAAAATTGCGGAGTATTTGCAAATTTAATAACACCCTGGAAACCCTCGGTCTGACTTTCGCCATAATCCTATCCCTCATCCTATTTTCGTCGTTGTCTGTTTGAAGTTCGCTTGCATGTAAATTGCTCTGATTACCGCGTTGCAGTTTTTCTCACCTTGCCCTGTGCTTTTCCACCTTCTCCTCACTTTTGCTTACTCATTTGATTTGCTTGCGCATTTTGCTGTTGTCCCTCGTTTGGCAGCGCTCTCTTTTACTTAACCTAATGCAAATCGCCGTTATTATGCACTTCCCTACCCTTAGACAATAAATTCCCTTTGTTTCCCTTTTTTTCCTTGAGGTATTTACGTCCTTCGGGGCTCTCTTGATTTTTCTTTTCAGGTTCAGAGGAAAGGAAAACCTAGGGAGAGTCGCCGCCAAGTGTCATAAAATTTAAATGCAATTCTTTTTCCCTTTGCCACCATTTGGGTGGAAATGAGAAGTCATTTGTTCGGTATTTATGGTAGCGAGGGTTTTTCCCAGAAAGCGCTTTTCATGGCTTGCGGTTTTATGAGAAGGAGTGTGTGAGTGAGGTGCAATCGTTGATTGAATTTGTGATGAAAGATCAAAGGTAAACAACAAATCAATGGGGATAATTTAATTTGATTGTTTGAGTAAGCAAATCGGAGAAATTCGGTTGGAGATGGGAGCAGTTCTCGAGAGAAATTGTATGTAAATTTTTCCTAAAGGATTTACGGGGTTTTATGACAACAAGGATTACACAAAAAAGAAACTTAGCCGTATTAAATAAACAAAATAAATTATGAGTAACTTGTTCAGCAGTTCTTTGTTGCCGCTAATTTTCGTCCTACATAAGGGTCCTTTATTAATTCCCCGCAGAGTACTTATGCAATCAATACAAACTTAGCATTATTTCGCCAAAGTCTGCTGCATTTCCCACGCTATCTCAAGCCTTTGACTAGAGCACTCAATAGAAGCTATTTTAAAATGTTTATATATACACCCCAGTCGAAGAATCAGGAATAACAATGTCGAAGGAGGCCAAAGAAAACCAATCAGAGGTTTGTCCTTCTTAGCCAAAAAGTATGCAACACTTTGATGGGTGGCACAACGGGTGGCAAAGCTAAGAAGAATTGAAAGACGCAGAGAAAGAGGCAGAAGGGCGAGAGCCAAGCAGGAAACAAAACTCGGCGACTCACTCAAGCATTTTATTAAATTGCCACCTTCCGTTTGTTGTTACGTTGAAACGATGCCATGCGACGACTGTGTCTTTCTATATATATATATTTTTCGATTTCTAGACTGCGCGACTAACCCTCCGTCTCTTAACCCTGGCGGTAAACCAGAAAAAAATAAAGGAAAAAACTTTTGAAAAATATTTCTGCCATCTTTTTCTATTATATCGTTTCCGCTATGGGGCTCCTAGCAAAAAACTTTGCCAGTTGTTTTTGTTTCGGTTTTTTATTTAGCATTTTTACTTGTTTTTTTTTTTTTTTTTTTGTTTTGTTTGTTGCTTTGCCGTGGTTAAAGTGCCAAATCACGAAACAAACAGCATTTCTCTCTGTCTAGTTTGGAATATTGAATTGAATTGCAATTTCGCTGGGTGTGTGCCTGGCAGTCGCCATCGACATCGTCTGTCTATAATGCGGCAAATGTTGGATCGAGTCCAACTTAAATTTGCATTGAATTTGTTTTAGGCGCAATGCGGGCGGTCTTTGGCAAAGGGCTTATCTAAAATTGAAAAGCCCCACCCTCAAAAATACTATATTTTGGAATAAAAAATGCATAAATAAATATTTAACATTGAATCGAGATTTAGGAAACTATCAGTACCAGCAATGTAGCTACTAAATTCATAAATTTAAAAAAAATATTAAAATCTTCTTTATGTATATAAGTAGATCTTATATACATATAATTTCAGAGAAATTTAAATATAAATAACACTATTTTCATGTATCTTTATCTACCATGAAAACCTAGATCAGATTTACATATTTCCTTCCGAAGTTTCACACTTTAATTAACATAAATTTTCCCTTTTCCTGTTCTACACTCACGTTCTATGGAGCAGCATCATATTCCTCATTACCGCCATGATAGTGTGCTTATCCATCAAAGAGTAAAAAATACACGAAAAAATTAGTTAAGCACACAACACGGAGAGTGTAAAAAAAGTGCCGAAAATTATTAAGCATACGACACGTTGTACAAGCGTAATTACATGCAGCTGAAAGGGGGAAGCTGGAGAAGTGTTTTCGGTGGGCGGCGAGTAAAACGAGATTGGCTGCTGCCAGGAAGAAGCCTCGTAATGTCGGGAAAAACTTTTTTCCACCAGTTTTCAGTTTTTTCTTTCTTTTTTTAATTTTTTGTTACAACTTGTTAACAATAAACGCCGCCGCCAGAGGTCGCCCCAATTAAAAAGTGGCAGTCTTCCCTTGCCCCCCTCTCTCATTTTCTCCCCTTTAAAAGTCAACATTTTTGTGGTCACTTAAGCAGATTAATATCATGGGTGTAATTAAAAGAGAGGCAGCAGCAGCAGCAGCAGCCCCTAAAGTGAGGGCGGCGGGTTGATGCTTCCTGTCTGAAAATTAACATAAATTAAAATATGCTCACCAACTTTTCGGAATTATTTTTTGTCGTCAGCCTTTTAAACACCACTCTGTTTTTTTTTTGCCTTTTTGGTGAAGCATTTTTGCAGGCTCACATAATTGATGGTTTTTAATTAACTGCCAAGTGACCGACAGCTGACAACGAAGTTTAAAACAAAAGAAGCAAGCGAATGAAAGTTCGATGAAAAATCCGTGAAATGTTGGAAGCAATTTTGTCTGCCGCTATATCCATTTTTTTCTGGCATTTTCCCTTATACCTCCTTTTACACTCTTCTTTCCCCTATCACGCGGTTCATCCCTCAACGTTGACCATTGCCAATAAAAACTGTCAAATACTATTGCCCGCTTTTAGGCTGGGCGAGTTTTTCGCACGCAATTTCCACGGCCACCAAATTGTGATCGCTTTCAGTTTGTCCCTCTTTCAGTCACGTTGTTCCTGTCTCTGTCTGAATCTGTCTGTCTCTCTCGCTTCAATTGTCCTTTGTGAATTTTTGAAAACTAGACTACACTGGGTACACTGCGACAGATTTTTGGGAGTATGGGTTACATGTTTTTTTTTAGTAAATTTATGATATATCTGTAGTTTTATACAAACATACATTGGATTAAAAAAGTATTTCACAGGAACTCAAAAAATGTGGGCATTATTGTTAAGACATATTTTCAACACTACAAAGTTCTTTATATATAATTTTTCTATATTTTTGCAATACCTACATTTAATTAATGCTTCCCCATTCATAAGCCCCAATTTGTGCTGTTTCGTTAGCAGTTTTCTATAGAACATTGCACACATATTTCACACGCCTCGCTGGTCACTTTGTGCCGCGTTTTGTTGATTTGTTGGCAGTGGAAATATTTCGGCTTGGCATACTTTTAGTTGCCCACACACACTGCATCGATTCACCGCATTGTGTGTGAAGAATGTGTGTGTCTGGGCTTTTCGAAATTGTTTTTTCCTATTTTTAAAGTTGATTTCATTTGCTTTCGAAAATGAGTAAAAACTTACCATTGCGATTCTCGCTGTCGGCAGGCTTCATTTGGATGGGGTGATACATCTGAAATAAAATGGAAATATAACACAAATTTTAATTAGAATTTATCGGAATATTTGAGTTGGTCTTGAAACGAATTCTACAAAGTCAGGGTAATTGTTTAATTTTATGGGTCTAGTTATCAATAGAAAATTGTGAACATATATTATTTTTAAAGCTAAATTGTTCTTAAATATCTTCCTGTAATTAAATATTGACAAGCGCCACTTATCTTTAAAAATAAGGTCCTAGGCCAAACATTTTGCTGCCCTTGCATCATGAATCCTTTCGCCAAATCCTTTCATTTTCCCTTGTTAAAATCAAATCCGTTTCCTGCCCGTGTTAATCACATTTGAAATATTAGAGCGCAATATGCTCCGTGGTTCCACTCGAAAAACGAGAAGGTCGCGATTAATTTACAGAGCTTAGGGCCAAAATGCAGTCGCCGAAAACGTCGGCGAGGGACTGCAGCCCCACGAAAGTTTGGGAAAAGGGGTGGGAAATGTAAGGGCGGGGGGTAGGAAAATACCCCTCAACCAGAGGCACCATCTAGGCTTCCCACTTAAGCTGCATAATGAATGGAATGCAGGCAAATGCAAAGGGAGTCTAGCAGGACACGGAACAAAACCTCCGCCTAAATCCTTGACAAAAGCCAAACACATTTATTCAGCGGTCGCTAAAAAGGACACGGGCGGCGTTGGCAAAAAAAAGGGAGTATAGGAGGTTTTGGTGCTGTGCAAAAATCCTAAAATATGCGTTGGACTTTGCAGCGTGTTTTAAATGTAATTTTTCGCACACAACCCTACAGCGTCGTCTTCTAATTAAAACAAGCTTAAAGCCCCGGTCCCTGTCCCTAGCCACGCCTCTTTACGCCCCGAAAGGAGGACGCGAAACGAGCACGAGGTCAGGCGACATTCTCTAGTTAGAGATGGGAGTGTGAGTTTAAAAATAAGGGATACGGTCTTACCTAAAAGATAATTTATAATAATTTTATATAATTTATATGATGGTAATATAACTATTTTAAAAGTTCTTTTGTATTTTTTGGCGAAGAAGTTAGTTAATATTTATAATTTTAGCCAGTTAGAAAACATTTTCCTATCTCGTAAAGATGTTCTTATAACTACAGGAACACGTGACCGTGTCACGCCAGCACCTTTAAGGCAAACTGCAGCGTGGCTAATGGCGCGTGATTTATTGGCAAACGAGCAGCGAGAGTACGACGACAGTCTACGCTAGATGGCAATGTCCTTGTGCCTCCCTTTCTGCAGCACCTTTTCTCCGACTTTTCCGACCAACCTCTTTTGGCCGTAAATAATACACGCAACGCGACTGGTTACAAATTGCAGTCCAAAGTCAACCTCCTGCTCTGCCTCCTCTCCTCCCCTTCTCATTTTGCCAATTTATTTATATGCAGGAAGTAGCAATTACCAGTCAAACACAGGCGGTATTCACGCCCCCACCGAAAGCTAAAGGAGCTTCGAGGGGGGGCCAAAAAAGTGGGCTGTGTGTTGGTTAGCTGTGGAAGCCCGGCGCCTTTCCTCACTTTGTCAACCGCTCTTGTGGTCGACTTTCTCCGGGCTTTCGCCTAACTGGTTGAAATATTGCCGGCAACTGTTTTCTATTGGGGCAATTATCGGCTAGCCTGCACTTAATCAGCGAAAGGTTGCTGGGAAATGCCAAGCTTGTCAAGCGATATATGTCATCGATTACAGAAAGACGAAGGGAAATTAATCGATTGGAAGTGGAGGGAATATGGGAAAAGAAATATTAGTAATACAAAAATTATTTTAAAATCTTTAATTTCTTTAAAAATCGCCTTAAATTTATAAACTATTTTAATCTAATCTAAATTGCTATGCCTTTATACAAAACTCTTGCTTCCCCGTTTATTTTGGAGAATTTTTGTATTGTGCAATAAAATGTAAATTTCCCATCGACATTCTACCAATCAACATGAATTTCCAAAAGCATTTCCCTCCCAATTTCGATAACAATCGCAAATTGTGCAAGAAAATTACAAGCCAACGTCAAAGCCTGTCAGTTGAACTGCCAAAAGCAGGAAAGGCAACAACAGCCACGATGAGACTCAAAATGCAGCACGCACATGTCCCTTAACCCCTTATCGCCCCATGGCGCCCGTTGCATGGCAATTTTCTAAAATAAATATCGCAGCTGCAGCCACGAAGCAACATGCAAATTATGTCAGTTCCTCTTTTTGAAGCCGATAACGTGATGACATAAGCATTGTCCCTTGGAAAAAGTCCTCCTGCTCCTTCTGTAGCTCTTCTGCCTCCATTTCCCTCGAACCCCTGTGTCTGTTGCCCCATTATTTTTTTTCCCTCTCTCAGCCAGCGCTAACACATGGCTTTCAAATAATAATAATATTCCATGCTTATTTGATGGCGCTATTGAAAAAAGGGCAGAACAACACAGCGCAGGGCCAACACAAAAAGTGGTAACCGAAAAATAAAAAGCAACATTGCCAAATGTCGCTCGCTTCTGCTGACGCTGCTGCTGCTGCTGCTGCTGCTGTTGTCTCCCCAGTAAACCCTACTTTTTACCATATCTTTCTCCCTTTGCACTTCTTGTGCTGACAACTTTGCCAGGACTCTGCTTGCTTTTCCGCTTTTCCGCTGCTGCTCCAAAGTGCAAATTGACATTTTTGTGCCTGCGGTTTGCTCTCTTCCCGACAGAAAAAGAATCTCTGCTGATCGACCAATGGAATATCCTCAAAATAGTTATTAAGACTATAATTATTGAATATTAAATGGTACGTTAAATAATTAAAATGATAAACTGCTAAATTATTATAGTTAGGTTTTTGATTATAGTATTTAAAGGTATATTTTAAGAAAATCTTATAAAATAACAATATATATTTCTTTGATTTACTAAATATTGTGCAATTTGTAATATATATTACATCGTTATAAATCCCAAACCTATCAACTATTCCATCACATCCTTTATAAATAGTAAAAATTGAGAAAACTAAAGAACTTTTGGCGCGTGTCTTGTGCTAACAGTTTTCGCTATTTTTGTATTCCTTCCTTTTTTAAGCTGCCACAGGACACAAGGCTAAACTTTTAAAATTACTTGCATTTTATAGGGAAATGTTCGGGCGGCAAACAAAAAAAAGAACTATATTGGGAAAATAGAGGGGAAAGAATTTCACGTTCCACGATTTTTTTTCGCCGGCACTTTACAAAAATATTTTCCCTTGCGCTGCATTTTATTTTATTTCGAACCTTTTCGTTTTTTTTTGTGCGGTGTCATGGCTCTGTCAGTCCAAACGCCAGTCAATCTGTCAGTCAGCGAGTCAGTTAGCCATAATGAAGGATGCGAGAGGAATCAGGACGATGATGCTGCTACCGCTTTCCTTTCACAACCCCTCCCCCCATCTGGTGTTGTCCTGTCAGGCGGATGATAGCGTTTCATGATAAGTTTATAGAGTTTTCCCTTGTTTGTGTCAGATCAGCAAAAATTCCAATTAAAGGTTAAGACGGCCTTGACTATTAATTCCTTCAAAGCGATGAAGTCTTTGCAATAAGAGATGCAAATTTTAGGCTGAAAAATACCTTATATTCCATTCAAATTCTAAACTAATTTCCAAATAGAAATATTAGCTTAGTAAGATCATAAGATTCACCAATTAAAGCTTTAAATCCCACAAATTATTACCAACATTCAAAGTCCAAGTTTCCATTTAAATGCAGAAAGACTACTACAATTTGTGAAAATGGCTTAAAACTAGGGCAGCAGGTGGGGGCGTGATACAAATTATACAAATCAAACTCCTTACCCCATTCAGCGTCTTAACATTATGCAAAGCATCCTGGGCTTTTAGGGCGGCGCGTCTCGTATAGAACGTCACAAAGCAGCAACCTGGAAAATAAGGGAAAAGGCAAAGGATTAGAATGGGGGTTAAATTGGACTTTATTTTCTCAAACGAACGAGCAAGCGAGCGAGCGAATGTCGCCCGCCTCGGAAAAGGTGGCACAAAGAAATTATGAAAATTATTATTATTATTAGCAGGAAAGAGGGGGAAAGAAAATGTCTCGAAAGTGTGAAGAGGTAGCGGAAGCCGTGGGCGTGCCTAAAGGGGACCCAAGAAATGTGGCAACAACATGACAGCCTGGCACTAAATTAAACATTATGGCCCTAACAAATGTGTCGCGTTTGAGATTGGAGAGCAAGTTTTCAGTGGCGGGTGGGTATAGTCGGTGTCAGAAGTAGGGTGTTTTTTGGGGCGGCAAAAGGGTAGCAAAGGTGTTGAAATTTATGAGGGTTCGGAGGCGATGGCAAGTGTGGCGAGCATATTAAGTGATACTTAAAGTCGAACATTAGCGTACAAATGCTCATTTCGTTCTCGTATATTTCCTGAGTAAATTTCATATATATTTTGGGCATTAATTGAAGTTTATTTACTTGTTTATGCTTTTATTTAAAAAAGAGCAATTTTTAGTCAGAATTCGACCGAACTAGCCACTTCTTTTTGATTAGCTTGGTGCAAAAAATACAAAAAATACTATTTTATATGTTTAATTTGAAATTCTTCTTTATAAAAAATGTTTCCCTACAAATAACAGTTTTAAATTCCCGCCAAAACACATTTTTCTACCTTTCCCGCCTGCATTTTTCTGTTACGTGTAGAATCCATTTCCATTTCACCGAAATACATTTTTTGTTGGTTCCATTTTGTATGTGGCTGGAATTCCCTTTCTTTTATATGCCAAATCTGTGGCCAAGTTGTACATATACGCACACACACAGAGGTTTGGTTAAATCCATTTCCGGCTCCTGCATCCCATTTCCCAGTCCTTTTCCCTGTCCTTTTCCCACCATTTTCCGCCAACCCTAAAACCCAAGCCCAACCCCAAACCCAAGCCCAACCCCAAACCCAAACCCAATCTCATGGGCAACCGTGTGTGATGGCAGCAGCAGCGATGGTTACAACAAAACTTAATACGGCAATAGTTGCATAATGCAATTACCCACCAGCGTATCGGCGGCATTTAGTGGTGGCCATTTCGGTTCGTCCTACTCGGCCAGGTGTAACAGGGAGGGGGGCACACACCCTACTCAGCCCCAGGAAAATGCCGCCCACTATTTGCCACACAGGTAATTCAATCTGTCGCAGTTTTTTGCCATGTCACCAAAGCCACACACAGGTACGCGCGGGCTCCAGGCAACATTTTTCAGCATTTTTCACATATTTGCAAATATTTTTATTTCTCTTTTCGTTTTTCTTGCTTTTTGTGCAGTTAAATATCCGGCAGAGAAAAGGTTAGATGGAGAAACAGACCGAAATGCCACATCCGATCTGTATGAGTGAATTATGGGACTCTGACCTTTTTTTTTGTTTCATTTTTCATGTAAAAGCATTTGAAAAGTTTCAATCAGCAGATCGTAAAAAATCATTGCTCACTTTAAATGAAAACAAATTAAATAAATTTTAATGATTTCCTGATTAAAAAATATATATACACTCAAAGCTGTATAAAAATATCAATGGTTTTGTGAATATCCTCAGATTTCTCAAGAATAAATCTCTTTCACCCCTGCGTATTATTTTTCCCTCATTTAATATCGTGTTCCAAAGAAAGCAAAATTGTTAAAATTAAACTCGACTCCTATTTCAATTCGCTGGCGCAGATTAAATATCACTTAGAATTAAACTAGCGTTAAATGTAACAAATGAAGGAAAATCGAAACCATTTGGAATGCAATAAAACATAGTCGTCGAAGAGGGAGGAGTGAGAGATAAGGAAAGCAATCGAGCGATAACGAAGGAGGAGGCAATGCAAGAGGGCAAACTGCATCAAAACAACGCAGAAAACGGAAGAAAAATCTCACACAATTCCCATTATGTGCATGTCAACTGCAGTTAGAATCAAACCCAAGACACCACACACACCCACCGACCATTGAAAGCGAACAATGCGATAAAAAAAAGCGAAGCAAGGCAAGGCGGGAAAACTAAAGAAAAGGCTAAGAAAAACCAAGGAATAGCAGCAGCGGGAGTAAAGCTGAAAACGACATCCAGTCACGTTTTTGGCCAAAAAGAACTTAATCCCGGCAAGTGGGAGGAAGATGAAATCGAGAGCCGCCAGACAAGACGTGCCAAAGTCCAGCAGGAAGGATACACACGTATATATACATGTCCTGGGATATATCTATATACACACACACACCCATAAAGTTCCAACACTTGGACACACGCTTGTGGACGAAACAAATTAATCGAAGTTAAATAAATCAATGTCCTTAAACTTTCCCACCCACAGATTTACTAACTCCGGCCAAGGACCAAGGCAACACGAAAACGAAAAGGAACAAAAGACAAGCTGCTCCTGGACAGGATCAGGAATGCAACTAAAACAAACCAATGCAATTGGACTTTGGTTTATTTCTGATTCGATATGAGCGATAAAGCAGACACATTGCACTGGAAAAGGGATACATCAACCTTAAGAAAATATATTTATCTGGAATAATTACTTTCCCAGGATTTCTCCACCTCAACTGTGCATCAGTGGTAACTAAAACTCGTGACCAAATTCCTATTTAACAAAAAGAAAAAAAAAATTACATAAACTCAAACTGTGCGAAATGTTCTCTCTGCATTTGAAATTGAAATTCGCTTTTCCCTTTTCCAAAAGAGAAAACGCAAGGGGTGCGAAATAAAATTAAGTGAAATTTTATGCATTTTTCACGCTCAGTGCAGCAGCTAAATAAAAATGTCAAGAGCACAAAGTTCTTCCGAGAAGGCACCTAAAAAAAAAAAAGAAAAGTAAGGAAAAGCCGATGAAGGCGTTAGATAAGTGCGTTACTTTTCCTTTTTTTCGGGAAGACATCGGACAGCTGGTCTTAGAGTTGGGAAAAGCTTTTCAAAATGAAGTTCTCAAGGAAACCAAAAGATAACGAAAACGGGAACGAGGGCGGCAAAAATCTGCTAACTGACCAAACTTCCCCCTTTTCCACTCATCTCGCACTCCCAGAAGAAAACCCCACTTAACCCCGATTTCTAACTCAGTCTCTGTGTGAATTATATTATTTCTTTTCCGTGCTCTTCGGGTGGAGGATTCTCATCTGCTTTTCTCAGTTTCTCCTTTTCTGGTCTGGTCAGCGAGTTAGTTTTTTATAAGGCGACGCGGCGGTCATAAATCACAGACCTCACAGGCCGGACTAAAAAAGTGGGCGGCATTGGGGTTCGGATGGGCGTGCCGTTCTTAATGTGCTACTGTGACATATGGCCTTGTTTTGGGGTGGGATAAGTCTCACAATTGAATCTGGCTGGGGTAGAGAGGATTATCTGCAGTAGCTTAGGGCTATGAAAATACTAGGGATTAAGATAAGGCATAAATCACTATTGTTAGATTGCAAGTCCTTAAATTGCATTACTTTAATTAAAAATTTTACGCAGTAAAAGTTTTCAATTTCAAAATTTGACCTAAGTTTAATTGGATTAAGATAAACTATAAGCCAAAGTTTCTTTATTATTTATCAGTTTAAATCAATTAGAATCTACTAATGATTTTTGCAATTGTCATTTCAAACTGAGATTTATAAAATTGATACAAAATGAAATTGTCCTGTCCGAATAAATTTGCACACTAAACACAATTAATTTAGTTGTTGACCGAAAAGCAATTTCTTTTAATTTCGCCCTAAATTCTAACGACATTTCTATCTTCCCTGAGAAAATCTTAATTATATCCTAGTTGGCTTCGTTTCGTTGGCCACAAAAGCCGCAGAGAACTTGACACTGACTTGACAACCTCAGAAACATTTTACCACTCTCCCTCGGCCGCTCCTGCCAGCCAACGGAAACTCACTCAATATCGAATTAAAAGCTACCTGTTTCCACAAACTCACCTGAAACAATCTGAAACGGGAACCGCAGAAAATCCTTGCCGCTATGCTTCGCTTCTTTTCGCCCTTCCCCTTCCCGCCCATTTATCCCGTATTCCGAAAATAGACCCAGTACTATCGCTGAACCGCAAGCGCTAATAAATTATGACCCCGGGCGCTTAACCTTGTGCCGCTCTAGTTTCTGCCCCTCTCACCTTTGCACCCCCTTTAAATACGCTTTTCTCCCGTTTTACCTTCACACCTCTCACCTTTATCTGCTAGCCGCAGTGCAACAACGAACACAACAACATTTTTGGTAACAGCCATGAAGCCACAACACCCGCAACAACATAGAAAGTCCGTAGCGAGTGAGGGCAAATAGTAGACCATAATATACCCGGTAACCAGAAATGTTGTATATTTAAGGGTGTACATTAATTGTAGAAAGATTTCCTGTTAATTTATAACTACAAATTTATTTAGAACAAATTGTTTTCCTTGACCAGAAAAAATAATATACCCTAGTATTATATAGTATATATAGTAGTCCAAAAACAGTCAAAAGACCAAGGGAAACTGGGAGGAAACCAGAAGGGGAAAAAACTGCCCGCTAACGAAATTTAGTGCCCCAAAAAGGAAAACAATTTTTTTGGAAGCAAGAAAAAGTACAAGTTGAGGAAGCATTAGCCCAGAAATACTTGGTCGAAACAAAAAGGAAATTTTTTGGTTGCTACTAGCAATTTTTTCATTCTTTTTTTTTTTTGTTATTTACGACTTTCTGGTTCAGGGGTCAACCATCGCACTTAAAAATGTCATTTTGCATTTTGTTTGGTTTAAAGGGGCAAAAGCGAGACGCCAACTAAAAACTCTTTCGGAAAAATGCAACAGACAAAAGGCAAGAGAAAGGGCTAAAAAAAAGTTGCACAAGTCTAAGGATATGGATGAGGTCCTTTAGCCAACTGGTAGCCAAAAACTGGGTTACATTTTGTCGTCTACATGGAAATGTTGTTAGCAGGAAGTTTCGCTGGCTTAAACAAGAAAAAAAGAGCTGCCAACAAAAATGCATCATGAAGGAGGAGAAAATTGGTACCAAATAGGAAACACTGTGTAAAAAAAAATTAAACTTTTACAAATCTAAAAGAACAACTAAACAATAATTTTTAATTTTATTTTTAAACTCAAATAAGCAATAGATTCTAATAAACTAATTCCTTTAGTTTTTAAGGTATTTTTTCAGAACATTTCTACTTAAAGCCAAAGCCTAAGCTACACTTATTTGAATGTCTGAGCATGTCACCCAAGAAGGAGGAAAGTTCACTTCCACTTTATTTCTTTCTCATTTCGTTTTGGGTCACTGGCACGCCCACAGAAAAAGGGGGACCGCCTTCTTTTCGCTTGCCGCTGACATAAATAATAACTTTGGAATGCAATTTGTGTCGATTTTGTGTTTGTGACTTGCACAAATCTCTATTTGCTTTTTGCCAACGACAAAAAAAAAATAATAATAGTAATAAAAGCAAACATTCTCACTTGAGCACTTGGAAAGCGAAAAAAGGAAAGCTGTGACTACTTTTCGCTGCTTGTCATAAATCATCAACACAACGCTCCACTTAAGTGCTTCTAAAACAGTTCTCTCCCCACTTCCCACTTTCAGTTTGGCGCCTCCCCGATTGCCACGCCCTCTTTTTCGGACACCACTGACCAGAGAGGAAATGGAACGCCCACTTCTGCCAAAAAGTAAGCATGAACCTGTCAACAACAGGCAGAATACTAAAAATACTAGCCAAGAAAACATAAAAAAAATATTCAGATGGAAAAGCTAAATAGACAGTTGGTTATAGAATAACAATGACACAAAATAAACAAAACGTCGTAAATGTTTTTGAAATACAAAATATACAAAAACACAATGGGATGACGAGACCGGAATGAAAGCTGCTCTTCGCACAGAAATATGAATAGAAATCTGAGCCAAATGGCAATTGGAAATGAAAAAGATTAGAAGTGGAAATGCCGTCATGAATGAATGGGGGAAAAGAGCACATCAATAAAAATAGAAGCTTGACTACTGCAGTTGAGAGGCCTCAGAAAAATGAACAGAACAATGAATATATTCGTATAATGAAAATGGAGTTATGAGCGCAAGATAAGAAACGCCACAGCATTCAATTTCAAAGAAGCCCGACGACTGACAAAAAAGAACAAAAGAATGTCCTTTGTAACATTAAATACCAATGTTATTCAGTATACATGAAATATTTATTTAAATTCTTACTTGACATTTTTCTTAATTTATTTTTTATTTTTACCATTGATGTGCATGATAGTGCTTTTAAATTGAATTCATTTAAATTCAAAATACAAATTGAATAAATTCTCGGAACACATTGCAAATAAATTTAAATTTCTCCGGTATTTAAGTAAATCTAAAATATGAAAAATAACAAAGGTGTTTTAAATAACTTCAATTATGTATATTATTTAATTCAAGAGGGGAATTGTGGATGATCTCTCCCTCCCCACAAGTTTTACCCCAATCTCCATTAGGAAAGCTCAAGGCTATTGAAATTTCTGCTCAAACACAAATAGCGAACAAAAAGCAATTTGCTGATGAAATGAAATGGCAAATGCGAGGCAAATGCAAGTGAATGCAATTAAAAGGAAGAGAAGGAGACATGGATAGACACATATGCACTTGTGTGATTGTGTGTGCATATATATAAAGCTTATATTTGTGTTCTGGCTAGACCAATCTCATATTAATTTTGTCTGCCAGTCTCTCTCTCATTTACATGCAAGGGAAGATGAAGTTTTGGCGCAGCTTTTTGCTATTTACCGCAACAAATTCGAGTGTAATTTATCGGCCAGAGGGAAGCCAAGAATAAAGAGCGAGAACAATTGTACAGTGAGTATTCGAGGGAAAAAATATTCTAAATGTTCAAGAAAAAAAAAATGTTTGGAATGGTTTCTTTTGTTTAATTCAATAAATTAATTTTTTTTCATACATATTTAGTTTAGGGATAAGAAAAAGGAAAGGGTCTAAAGCTTAAAATATTTATATAATTTATTTAAGCGACACTTACCCTTGCTTATTCCGGTGGCCTTATCTCTCAGCACATTGATCGAGTGCACCGGGCCGTATTCCTCGAACATCTCACGAAGCTGCGACTCATCCATCGACTTGGGCACCTGGCCGACAAACATTTTGATGTTATCCGGATCCGGCTCCTTTTCGCCGTACGTGACCACGGTGGTGTCCGTGTCCAAGCGGAAGCACGAATCATCGTCCATGCTCACGACATTTCGATTGGCGCTGCACGGATTGTTGTTGTTGTTCACCAGTCCGGCGGTGGACATTATACCGTTATTTCCAACGGCCACCAGGGAGTTGGTGCTGCCCAAGCTCGGATTGTTGTTGTTAGTGCCCCCGTTGATGCTGTTGTTGCTACTACTGGTGTTGTTGTTGTTCAGCAGAGATGGATTATTATTGTTGCTGTGTATGGGGCTATTCGGCAGGCTATTCGTGGCACTGCTGCTCTTATCGCTCATACCAAATGCACTGCAAAAGAGAGAGGAAAAAGAAAGAGTAACAGTCAGTACACTTTAAATGAAGGCTGTTGAAAGAGAAATAAATAGTTTAGAATACGGGAAACAAATTCAATTTAAATTGTTTTAAAACCAAATTTTTTAAACAAGAACAATTATGGAAGTCATTATATAAAATAATTTATTAACTTATATATATTTTATTACGGCTCCTCACCGTAACTTTAAAATTTACAGTTAGGATTCACCCACATTGAAACCCAAAAGCTTATACAAACACAAACTTACTCCAAGTACAAATCGCTGTCGTTTTTCTCAGAGAAATCGAAAATCATGCGGCGATTAGCCAAAAACGAAGTGCGACTGCTGAACATAGTGCGATCTCAAAATACAATTGTACACGGTCGACGCGAATAAACAACTAATTTAGCGGCTGCACGATATTATTTAGGCGAATGTCACTATCAAAATACCAATACGTTTACTGTTAACGCGCACGGACACTCGAGGTCGGGTTGAAAAAATTTAAATTAAGGGCCTAAATAAATACTTCCACTTAACACGGCGACACTCTCGGCACTTTTAACTGAACGTGACTAATTAAAAAAGTAAACTATATATTCAATATATAAATACAGCGCCTTCGTCGTCCACTCCTTCTTCAACTTCCTACAAGAGCAATCGTCGATGGACAAATGAACGAGAAACCGAACGCGAGGAGATGCCTTAAGCCCAGTGGAAGGAATTCTTCCAGTGGCTTCCAACCAGAGCGTGTGAGGAGAAATCAACGAGAGGATGAGAGAGAGATTAAAGATCAATACTAAAGTAGAACTGAATAAGACAGGTGGCTTGGCTGCTTGTTAAGCTTAAAGCACGATACAGCAGCGAGCAAGGAAGAAGAGAAACTTGGAGAGAGATCATGTGACGCCATATATTTAACCCTCTGTAAATTAATCCTCTATAAATTAGCCCTTTATAAATTATATAATTTTACCTAACGGTATTAAATGTTGTGTCAAGTATTTTAAAATAATTATTATTCTATTGCTTACTTTACTTTGTTTTTTTATATGTTTATTATTGTAGTTTTTTTTATTAATTTTATTCTTTATCAAAAATTACACAAAATTACACAAAAACTCTTAACGCTTTAAGTAGCATACTTATCAGGGCGTGGGTAAAGTGTGTGCAAAGCTTAATTATGTGTAATGTGATATACCGTGATTTGTCGTTTATCCTCAAGTGAACATTAAAGGAAATGCAGGGACTTAAAACAACTTCGATTTCGGCTTGAGTGAACCGTTCTTGTTTGCCCTGGCGATTTTCTGGGCGAGTAAGCCTCAAATAGCATTAACCTAATGGCCATTTGCTTGTGTAAATAAACGATTTTAGCTTTTCGAATGGAATTGGGTCAGCTAAAACGCGATGAGCAAACACTTGGACAAGGACTTCTACCACACCTGATGATTAAACGTTTGCTGTCTGCTTACGTGTACAGTCGCGAGCACGATAATAGCAATCGTAACGTTCACTTGACGTGAAGCCTGGCCATCTAAAATTGTAAGAGTCATTATAGTATGTTAACAATACTTTTTCCAAAAACAATATTTGATAATAGGAATAAAATAATTACATACATTTGCCTCTTGTTCTGTTTTTTATTTGTATCTTACAACATTCTTATTGTGTTAAGCCCAGCTGTATGTGTTTGACTCAAATGAATTAGCCCAGACCTAAAGATAGGATGGAATCGGATAACAGGGCGTGGCACTGAAGGAGGTGGACTTCCAGGCAGACAAATGGATAATGGCAACGTTTGCTTTTTTGGTCGTAATTAGAAATTTGGGTTGACGTTGAGAAATCGAAAGGTGGAATCAACTCATTTGCATGCTTAAAGCTCTTTCGTATAAAATTTGCGTATTAGGAATTTAGTTATTTATTAAAATATAATACTTTAAATTACTAATTGGTTAGCAAGTGCTTTAGTTCAATTTGCCTGTTAAAATTGAATTGATTTTTAAGCAATTAAGTTTTAAAATTTCCAGGTAACACTGTAATTGCCTTTACTTTGCAAACGCAGCCCGTCTCTTCTATTTATTATATTTTCCTGTCTCCTCCCCACAAATTTGGTGCTTTGAGGCTGCTGTTGCTTTTTATTTTATTTTATTTCTTAGTTTCACTTTTATTTAGCAAATTCTTGTCATCCCACTAACTTGCTCAGTCTGTTTTACCCTCTCCCTCTGCGACTTCTCTTTGTTGCATTTTGTAATTTGAACTTCTTCCTTGCTCTTTGTTTTTCAGACGCAAAACTTTTGAACTCTTTGCCCGCTCTTTCGCTGCTTAACCCTTTCCTGACTTTTTTGGTTTGACTTTAATTTAGTTAAAGTTGAAAAGCCATCCTGCACTAGCAAACAAAGTTGAGGGGACCCCTAAGGGGAAGTAATTGCAACCACCCTTTGACACAATTATTGCCTTTCTTATTCACAAGTTAAGCTAATAAATAATTTGTATTAAATCTTAAATGAAAAATTGTCTGGAAAATAAAAATATAATTATTTAATTTACCGATTTATTTATAATTTGTTTTAAAAATGTTATTTGATTAAATATTTTAGTATATATTTTAAATTATTTTATGTTTTATCTTCTAAATGTATTTTAAACATTCAAGTAATATACAAAAATCCAATTCTTCCTGTGTATACCCTACATGAACCAAGTCCTGCTTAGAACCCAATAAAACATGCAATTGCAACAATTTTATCCCAAACTTTATAACTTTTCTTCCAAACAACAAAAAAAGAAATACAAGGAACGAACGAGTAAAACGAACTTCGTTGCTATCAAAGTTTAAACTGCAATTCATCTTCATCAACAAAAAGTATTCCACAAAATAAGGAATAAAAGGTTAATTTTGACCAAAAGAATAGTCCTTATTATACATATGTTCGATGCATCAATCAAGAATTTTTTTAGTTATAAAATTTTTTTTCTCTTTTAAATTATAAGGTATAAAAATAAAAAATAATTTTAATTCTCTACCCATTTCCAGGGTACTCTTAAATAGTTTTAGTTTCTTCGTTTTCTGTTTGTCAATAATGCACCCCGAAAAGGCAGTGAAAATCTAGTTAGAAATTGAAGATTTCGCTCTTTAAATTTTTAAAGTAAACTTTGGTCCCATTTCTCTCCCATTCCTTCTTAGCATTTATCTTCATTTGTCGAAGGAGAAGGAAAAGCTGAAGGAAAAGCAGCAAAAGGACTTGCAGAGCTAGAGCAGCTGTCAACAATTTGCCGACCGCAAAATTGTCGAGGGACCCAAGTGGGAGTGAAATTCGGCGTAGGGATTGCGCCTGGACCACGCCTCCGATTCTCCCGAGAAACTCACTAATTTGCTTGATTACTCCAGAGAATTTCCAGGGGCGGAGGAAATTTGAAATCTATTATAAAAGTTTTTTAGCCTCAAAATGAAGCCTCACTTGGGATCGCCAGAAGAGATGTTGGTCGTCGGGTTGAAATTGTGGCGGGGAAAATCATCTTCGGCGACGGCGTCGACATGGGTCAACACTTTGACACAGACAAGGACAAAGCCAAAACTTCTCGAGCAAAGGTGAAGAAAATAAAGAGAAAATAGTATGTAACAGATGGGAAAACAGTTGGAAAAATTGGGAATTCTTGCTTAAATAATATTTTAATTAATCGTACATAAGAATACTTTCAGAATCATTTAGCATTTTATTAACTGTTTAAATATATAATTTTTGGAAATTAATATACAATGTTTCTACATTAATTTTAACCGCATATTATTTCACTTTAAAATTCCATAAAAACATTATTATAAAGGTTCCCCCTCTTCTTGTTATTGTTTCTATATTGTTAGTTTCCTTATTTTAAGGTTTAAAAATTTCCTAGCTTTTTCTTTTGAGTGTCTATTATAGCAGATGGGAATTTTCTTGAAAAAGTTTTTCTTGTCTTCATTTTTCCATTTTTTTGTTATTTCTTTTATCTTTTATTTTGCAGGTGAGCTGGATTTTTTATATCTAGCGTCTGTTCCACAACAAATCAAGTGCAAAGTGGATTCCTCCACTTCATATTGTTATTGTTGTTGTTGTTGTTGTTGAAGAGAGTGAACTTTTGATTCTTGATATTTTGTTTTGTGTGCCCTCTTTTTCTCACCCCTGCGTTTTTGGTCTTTGTTCTCCTTGATTGGTTTTTGTTTCTAGTGCAATGTACTAGAGACGGGAAATCAATGGAAAAGAAACGAGTGGTTCTTTTTTCTTATTTTTAGGACAATGTAATTCCTGAAGTGGGGCAAACAGAAATTGAAGGACTAATGAGGACAAAAAAGATTATAATGGTTTTGAAGGTTAAATGAAACATCATGGCTTTACTTACTAGTTTTTTTTTTATCATAATTTGACATTTTTAAAGTTAACAATTTTCTATAATATTTAATTGCTGTTAATTTAAAAGACATTTAACTAATTCCCTTATACTAATCCCAAGCCTGTTCTACAAATTCTATCTAAGCATAATTTTCTTATATAACCATATCAATACAAATTTAACATAATCCCTTTCTCAGCACTAAACTATAAAATCAAATGCCTTATTCCTTATTCCTTTGTAGTTTAATCCCCGCCATAATTTCCCAAGCCTCGCGGTTTTTAAGCGGCTTAAAAATCGCCCTCAACCCCAAATAGGGGCTTTTCTTTGATCTGGGCAAGAATAACCTTTTAATGCGACTCAAGTTCGGGAGACTATAAATTACTCAGCATAACAAAAAAAAAAAAAAAAAAACTCAGCAGTAAAAGGTAAAAAGAGAAAAAGTAAAAAGAAAAAAAATATGAGAGCATTTCGGCACGCTTATCAAAGATAATTTTAAGCCGCATTTAAAACTTATTTCTTTGCTTTATTTTCGCACAGGCTCTCTGGCACGTTATGCCCGCCCTTCAACCTCTTTTCCCCTGCCCGAGTTTCCCTCTTTTTTGTCGAGCTTCGCGACTTTTTTCGCTGACTGTGCGATGTCTGGCAACCCTAGAAGGGCAACTCTGCTGGAGCAAGGAAGAGGGAGAAGGTACGGACCTTTACTGTTGACAGTCAGTGAACCCCGAAAAAAGGAATGCCAGCAATAAAAACAATAGAGGATATATAGACTGTGGTTCCAGATGTGTAATACCCTTTAAAATAAATTAACATACAAAATTAGTCTCACATTAATGTGACCATTTTGTGTAGATAATGATTTATAATTTAATAATAAATTAGTAGGAAATTAAAATTGTTAATTAAATTAAACTTTAAATAGGTATCAACTAGTTTAATCCTAGTTAGGCATTGCTCTTTTTTTGGTCAAGGACCCCAGGTTCGCATCCTTCCACAGACCTCGAAACCTGTGCGAGGACTTGGCCTCCTTTTCGTCCTACCACTGCGACAATTGGATGAGCAAATGCTGACGAAAGGAGTGGCAGACTAGCTGCCTGGGTGTCGAGGAAGGCGGCGGCGGCGCCAGGATGGAGGACTGAGCTTGGACTTTGTGCAAATATTTGACATGGCCAAAAGCAGACAGCGGCAAAGGGAAATGGAAAATGGTAACGGGAGCAACAGAGGGCCAAGCCAGCAGCCAGAACATCAGATTGGTGGGATGCAGCTCATTTTTTGAGCCGACTCTGGGGATTTTCAGGGGGGTTTTTACCGAGCAGGGGTTTTTAGGTTTAGGACTCGTGTGTAATTAAGCAAAAATTCCAAATCGTTTGTACTTGCTGTCGTTGTCTGTCTCTCTCCCCCTCTCCTACTGTCTCTTTATCTCCCTTTTTGTTGTTAATAATCACTTGTAAATAGATCAAAGTTGGCATTTTATTTGAATTCCTCATCACAGTGAGGAATTTCGGTCATTGAAGTTGGCACCAGACTGAAAGTCTGGACAGGATTATGTTGACTAATTAGAGGTTGATGAGGGCCAGTTCATTGGGGAGTTGCTTTTGGAAAATAGAGAAATGGAAAATGTGATAGGGAAGGAGGTTGAAGCCCCTGTGGAATAAAGGAAAGTTTACTTTGAGGCTTTGACTTTTTGGCTTTTATTAATTGGGTAAGACTTTACAAATTCTAAAGGATTAACTCTCCAGGGAACGGAACAATTTAGTTATTTTAATTACAAAGCTAATATTTTTTCTTTCTAGTTAATAAAATACACTTTAGGTTTGCTACCCATATATTTCCCTCTGTACAGCCGAAAATTACGCTGAAATTAAAAGGCCAAGAACACAACAAATAAAAGACAAGCATCGGTATTGTCACCGAAGAAAAAAGTGTGCAATAAATATCCGCCACACGGGAAACCAAATTAAATAAGTAAATCTTGCGGCCATGTAAAAAAACCTGAAGCCGAAAAAGCAAAAATAAAGAACCGAAAGCCGAAACGAGGATAAAGTACGTGTGTGTGTGCTTGTACTATATGTGTGTCGAAAGATAAAGCACAAAGGGATGCCAGGACTCGGCGGCAGCGGCTACACCAATGTCACTGGGAAAACCCGAATGAAAAAAGGGAAAATTAAATTGTGAAATGTAATGTTAACGCAGCCAAAATGCCCAAAAGTCCAACAGAGGCGATGCGAGCCCGGCTTTAACCACAATGAATTGAATGGAATACATGCGAGGAGGCTAACCAGAAAAAATATATATTTCTTTCCTTTCCATTCACGGTTATTTCTCTTTTCTTTTTTTTTGGGATTTTTGTTGGGGTATGTAAAACTTTTTGTACTCTTAAAGAGATTCAGCCAGCAATGGCATACATGGCCGGAAAAGGATCAAGGGGGCGGTGCTGGCTAAGGGGCGTTAAAACAAAGTTTCAAGCGCAAAAAAAATTTTAACAATGCCAGCGGCTTCTCAGAGCGAGTCCAATGACAACAAAAAACAAATTACAAATACAGAAATGCTATATTTTAATTAGTTATTTTAATTTTAAAAAAATCTATATATAATATTAATATTTATATTTCATTTTTAGGAAACTGGAAAACCATAGCAAATAGATTTTTAACATTATTCTAAATCTCAACAGTGTTTACACTCTCCACTATGTAAAGTATTGAAACTCTCCAAAATGAAATTCTCCAAAAACGCAGACTTAAAAC